>JARQZK010002303.1:25000-191951 GCA_030704885.1 Cynegetis impunctata | reverse complement strand
GCAAGACCCCCGGTATGAGCCCCCCAATATTTTTTATAAGTCGGCGCCTCTGTATATATATAATAATTTGTGCCAGGGAAGGAGGTTCAAGACGGGGTCCTTAACGTATGGAGCGTAGTGAAAAAAAGTATTTTGAGTATTTGTGTATTTAATTACTCTCGCATAATGAATCTATGGAAATAAGGAACTAAATATAATTCACACTATAGCAGAAGAAAAAAATGACAACTTTTTTCAAAAACGTCCACGCCCCATCACGTAGATATGGTAAGATGGGTAACCCTATTGGACATATTGTAGATATTCTATTGCATCTTAGCCATGCATTTTAAGTTTTGCTTCGGAAATAAGTACCTTTACTTCCAACTTTTAGTAATGGGTAACCACTTGTATATAGGTCCACAAAAATTGAATAATTCTCAAGGAAGCAAAGAAATTGTTAAAATTTTGAAGTCTAAACTGAGTGAAGAATCCTGAAGGAGGTGTGTTCAGGAACTTTATGACCTGGATACCCGAACTACAGATTATTTATACAGTGTGTCGCAATTAAGATGAAGACACCCCCATATTTCAGTTAGTCAACGGAATATAGATTTGAATTTTTTCAGAGTCTTAAACGGTGGTGGGACATATTTCTTAAGATACTTAACTGAATTCTGAATTTAAAACTCGGCCTACTACGAATTGACAAATAGGGCCGATTCTCAATATTTTATTTCGCGTTAGAGATATCGAAAAAAGTTATGAGAAAAAGTTGTTCAAAAAATTTTTTTAGGCCCATATACCAATTTTCATGACAAAATTCTCATTTTTTATTTTTTCAATATCTTGGTATCCCTAAATTATTACTGGTTCACCTGACTTATCACCGTTTATGACTGTACGAAAATTCAAATCTGTGTTTCTTTAAATAACTATAATATGGGGGTGTCTTCATCTTAAATGCGACACACTGTATACACGAATCATTATTATAAGTACTGACTATAATTTAAAAAAACCTTTCCCTACTCATTTATAGGCGTCCGAAATTAAGATCATAGCGCCGGAACGGCTAATATCGGTACTAGAGCATGGGAGATTAGCTGTTTGTTTACATTGGTTGTAATGGTATTTACGTTCATTTCGTTTTGAGTTTTCGAACGTTTATCGTCGTAATTTGTGTTTTTTTTGGACTTTGTATTTTCCTGTGATATATTGTGTTTGGATTGAGGACAATTTCATCTCTGTTCAACAGTAAATAACCTACCTACATCAAGTTGAATTTACACTGAGTTTTTATCATTGAACATGAAAATCAATAATAAAATAAAGTAGAGGACGAATAAATTAATTGGTTGAAGGAACTATGTATACCTCATGAATATGTATGATAGAACACCTATTTATTTAAAAAATAAAAAAACTTTCAAAAGTTTCAAGAAAACATCTCTGACATGTCTACTTTCATTACGAACTGAAGAATTTTTGAGTATGATGGACAAAACTAAGTACTTACCAGCTAAACTGAAAGAAACAACATGAAATAAAAGAAGAATTAATATGAATACTCTGCTTGAATGGTTTGAACGTAATAAGTTATTATATTTTTTGAATTTTCCTGACGTATAACAGCTATCCTAAAAGTACGGTGGACTTCTGAGAGTCTGGTTTTTTTGATCGAATCTCTGTTTTCCTGATTATATAATTGAATATTTTAGTTTTTACCTAGCTATAGAGTCCAGATTTATTTCATATTCTTGATGTTATGATAAACTGTTATTTTGGTTGTGCAAATAAACATCATTTGTTATTATTATTTTAATAGTATCTCTGGTTGTTACATGAAAGAAAATACAATAATCTAGAATCTCTGGATGATGGCCCAGGTTCAGATTCCGATAAAAGTGGAAGAGTTCTCGTTGGAATAGCATTGGACTTCAAAAACTCTACGTTTTCGGTTAGCTGAAAATTGCACATCATTAGTTGGTATAATTCTATATGGAAAAATCCACAAACTTACTGCAGGGAAAATAATTATTCTCAGTAAACTGTAAAGAACAACTCTCTTATGTTCAGTCATTTTTTTTCAATCTTCAAGTTATGAATCCACACCTTTCTTCTGTCCATCATTTCCTTGTTTCCCAACTTTGTTTGGAATGCAACTTTGAATTGTCCAGCTTTCGGAAAGGTATGTAAGCTATATTCAGTTTTTCTTTGCCCAATATGAACAATAGAATACACAACAATAGTGATTAATCTCTTCTGAACGTTTGTAAACGATCCAAAATACAATTAAAACTCAACAACTTCTCATATAAAATACATGTAAACAGATGTAAACAAAGCAATCTATCTCCCATGCTTTAGTAATATTCGACACCGGTAGGGGGCGTATCGCTTATTATGTTTTCCCTATACACATGTGGGTGTTATTTAGGTTAATGTTAATAATGTTCCAATTCTTCGAATATTGTTACGAAAATGTCTAAAGGCGACTCTGTGTTCTCTGGAATATTCGATGAACGTTGAAGTAACCGCCCTCTTAATTCGAAGACTGGAACATTCTGGAAGCTTCTCGAAGGAATGACAAGACATATAAAAGCGACCATAGAAGAGACGGGAGACAGTCTGCAGTTAGTCTACAGTGAACTACCGTGTTATTAAAGAAGAACGAAGCTTGTCTTTTGAAGTGGTGACAGTTATTGAAAAGTGTGGTTATTTTAAAATTACTGTTGTGTAAATAAATACTGATTTGTTTTGTTTATTAATTGAATTTAGTTAGTTATTGGAAATCATCCTAACGAACCCGAATTCGTAACAATATAAAAAAAGCCAAATTAAAAACTACAAATTTTAAAAAATCATATATTTGGGTTTTATCACATTTATGGATTTCATATCAATTCAAACAGATCTACAGATCATTTAAAACTAAAGATAACAATACAATTTCCTTCAATATAGTCTTAATTATGCTAATTTTAAACTATTTCAAAAACTTAAAAATTTAATTATTATTCATATTTGAAATAAGAATATGGGAAATACAAACTGATTAGCTATTTTTAAGCTTCGGTCATGCGAAAAAATCGAGAAAATGTCAGATAACAATGCGGTAAATATTTTCAGTGAAACTTATTAACAAATTGAATAAAACAAGATTTAAAATAAAACAAACAAAAATCGGATTAATTATTTTACTTTTTCTTAATGTATAGATGACAGTTTCTGAATATGTGAAACATTTTTGAATATCAATTTGTGTAGCATAAAATTGCAATTTATTTCGTAACAGCCAAATCCACTTTAAAGTCTTGGAAAATAGCATGGAAGAACAAAGTAAGCCAATAAAATCCACACTTTATAACATCGACTTTCAGTCTAACCGAATACCATTACCGAGTATTCTAAATTTACTTCAAAAATATGTTTGTAATAACAGTATATTCAAAAGAAACTATGATACAATATGTTCCCAATGTGAATTCAACTTTCACCAAAAATATTGAAGTATACAGGGTGTTCTACAAGCTCTATGACAAACTTTGACAGATGGTAGGTCACTTGATTTTAAACATTTTTTTTTTAATAAACATGGGTCCGATTCCTTTTTGTTTAGAAGTTACAAGCATTTGAAGAATCGTAAAACGTAGGCATTTATTCTCCACAGAGGAATATGCAGATATTGTGTTTGTATATGGGTATGCAGCTAGCCAAATAAGAAATGATCCAAATCCCATTCTTCGAATGACCGAATCTTCAGTTCGTCGATGTGAGGCTTGCATTCAAGCTGAGGGTGGACATTTTTTATAGTCTCTAGTTTTGTGATTATCATTTAATTTGAATTTTTATTATTAATTGTCAATAAAGTTTAAATGCTTTTAACTTCTAAACAAAAACGAATCGGACACATGTTTATTAAAAAAAATATGTTCAAAATCAAGCAACCTACTTTCTGTCAAAGTTTGTCATAGAGCTTGTAGAACACCCTGTATAATATTCAATGTCGTCTTTTTATGGAATTTTAATAGCACGCATTCAAATTGGGAACATCATTTATTAACACTAAATTAGTTTGTTACTTTCGACTAGATTAGCAAAACTTAAAACAAAAATAAATCATTTATCAAAAATAAATCAAGAAAACGTAAATTCAAGTGACCAGGTCTAACGAATTATTCAAACTGAAAAAGTGCTACTAAGGAAACCGAATACAATAAACTAATTGATGATTTTCCATTTTGGAGCCAAATTTCAACAAAGAGGAAGAGAATTCAGAGCTGCCTCTCATGTTATTCATAATAATTCAAAGAACTATCAAATGTTTATATTATTGCAACACTGTTTATATTTCCGTCATACAGATATAGAAAAACACAAACATCAACAATTTGAATATTTGTCAAAAAACTTAAAATATTATTTCGTACATAGGAGTGCCATGTTTATAGTAAGAAATTGTTAAGAAAACACAAATTTTCATTAATCTTTTTCATTTACCAGAGAAGCACTGAATATTATACATAGAAAACAATATTAATAAAACAAAAAAGATCTTGAGATTTTTTTAAACTGCTCAACTAACAAAATATTGTCGTTCGCCCAGAATTTCAGCTGCAGCACCATCAATGTCGACTATAATAAATATATGTTTCTAAATTATTTCTTTTTAGAATACATATAATGAAGATACAGGACATAACGAAACGGCTTAATTGATATAATGAAACTATGTTTTTTAATTTCATGTTACCTTGATGACCATTCATGTATACATACCATATCAAAATTTTATATAGCATAATATATGTACACAAATATATATATATATATATATATATATATATATATATATATATATATATATATATATATATATATATATATATATATATAAACAGGGTCACTCACGGTGGATGGTAGGTTAGACGTTTACGGAGAACGGGACATGAGATTATTCTGAAAATTTGGTTTCATGGGTAATTGAATTTGCTCTATCGATCTAAAATAATAGTGGCGCTGCGGCGTTGCCGCTTATACTAAAAAGTAGCAGCAACTGTGAAATTTCAAATGAGACACCCTATATATTATTCCATTTTTTGCATCTCTACCATTTTCCAATTGTTTTTGTATGATACTTCCCTATACCTATCTCCAGAGATTTTCGAGAAATTAAATGGTTTCCTCATTTTTTTGTGCAAAACATAGTTTCAATTAAATGTTCATTACTAAGGTATTTAGATTCGTAGGACGCTGAAATTTTAGGCGTAGTTTACCAAGGTCCGACGTATTAGTAATATTCAAAGGAATTTGTTCTCCATTATACAGGGTCCTTCAAAATTTGCGATTTTAACGATAAAAACAAAAATGGTAAAAAGTGCATTTTTTCAAATGTAATACCCTGTATATTATTGAATATCTCGGAAGAAAATTGAAATTTCTTTCAAATGATGTATCATTTTCCTATACCTAAAAAAGTAAGGTTTCCGAAATAAAAGCAAGTTTCTATAAAAATCGGATTATATTGCCATATTTTGTATTAGGTAGCTATGAAATGTCAAGAAAGATGTCATTATGAAAATTTGACAATTAGTGCATCAACAATAAAACGTTCGCGCGTTCATTAACGAAAATTTGATTTGAAAACAATCAAAATGGAAGGCAATAACTATTCTCATGAAGTTTTGATGAAGCTATTTATTGTACATGGTCAATGTGACCAAATAATAGCAAGAACATGCAGAAAATTCAATAAAGTGTATACCTATTGACAACCAATAAATGTGAGAAAATTTGTACGTTTACAAAATAATTTTATCACTTATGTTATGTTATTTTAAGTAACGCAAATTGTTTTTTATTAGTTTAGTAAATTTCGTTTCGCTTTCAGTATTGACCCATAAGTGATAAAATTATTTTGTAAACGTACAAATTTTCTCTCGTTTATTGGTTGTCAATAGGTATACATTTTAATGAATTTTCTGCATGTTCTTGCTATTATTTGGTCACATTGACCATGTACAATAAATAACTTCATCTAAACTTCATGAGAATAGTTATTGCCTTCCATTTTGATTGTTTTCAAATCAAAATTTCGTTAATGAACGCGCGAACGTTTTATTGTTGATGGACTAATTGTCAAATTTTCATAATGACATCTTTCTTGACATTTCATAGCTACCTAATACAAAATATGGCAATATAATTCGATTTTTATAGAAACTTGCTTTTATTTCGGAAACCTGACTTTTTAGGTATAGGAACATGATACATCATTTGAAAGAAATTTCAATTTTCTTTCGAGATATTCAATAATATACAGGGTATTACATTTGAAAAAATGCACTTTTTACCATTTTTGTATTTATCGTTAAAATCGCAAATTTTGAAGGACCCTGTATAATGGAGAACAAATTCCTTTGAATATTACTAATACGTCGGACCTTGGTAAACTACGCCTAAAATTTCAGCGTCCTACGAATCTAAATACCTTAGTAATGAACATTTAATTGAAGCTATGTTTTGCACAAAAAAATGAGGAAACCATTTAATTTCTCGAAAATCTCTGGAGATAGGTATAGGGAAGTATCATACAAAAACAATTGGAAAATGGTAGAGATGCAAAAAATGGAATAATATATAGGGTGTCTCATTTGAAATCTCACAGTTGCTGCTACTTTTTAGTATAAGCGGCAACGCCGCAGCGCCACTATTATTTTAGATCGATAGAGCAAATTCAATTACCCATGAAGCCAAATTTTCAGAATAATCCCATGTCCCGTTCTCCGTAAACGTCTAACCTACCATCCACCGTGAGTGACTGTGTATATATATATATATATATATATATATATATATATATATATATATATATATATATATATATATATATATATAAGATCAAACTAAGTCCAATCAACATTTGAGAAGATCCCTAAAAACTTGAATGAGAGTAATGAAATTTGATTCTTTTCGAATTTTACATGAAAACGTACCAGAAAATCAATAATCTCATAAAGATGAAATGCATCACAAGAAGATAAAAAAGCCTAACAGGGTAAGTATTATCTTTTGTTTACCACAATTTAACAAATTCATTCTAATTCAAATTTTATATGAGCATGTTTCTAGATATCGAATTTATACGAAGGTATGGTGCATTCTTATATCAAAAAGCTGAAGACACTTACTGACATTTTAGTTCATGAATTGGTTGTGAAACTTTACCCCATATGTAGTTTTTCTGAGGCTTAGAGATATAAAAAGTACAAACACAAATTTTATGTACCACTGTTATTTGATCTGAATTCAAAGTATAAGAAGTGCTAGGACCATTTAAGTCATTCAAAAATGCGACAACTGAGACTTTCAGATAGTCAAATATCATAGATTATATTCGTACCAAGTCGTTTCAAATCATTTAGTGCACCTTTTTTTTTTTTACCATACTCCATGATATTTACTTATGAAAGCGACAATAAAAGTAATTTAAATGTCTCTAGAAAAAACCATCTTACCTAAAACAATCACTCCAAAGTTTTGCAACTTATGTATTTATAAACAGATTTCTTGTTATTTAGGTCTCGTCTAACCTTCTATGAAACGAGAATAAAAATATAAATATGCTTTACACATTGAAATTTTGTCTATGACCATCACTCGATGACGAAGCCTGATTATTATGTATCTGAACCTCTAAGGAATCCAAAAAACTGTCTGTACTATCCTTGGAACTAGAATCTTCACTCGTACTCTGACAATCTCCGTTTATACTGTGATGATCTGATGCCATGACCAACGCATGCGTGGCAGTACTTTGCTGGGATATTGAACGCTGAGCTCTTTGGATTGGATTCTCTGTTTGCTGGACAAATGTACCCCCTTGTGTACCCCTATTAGAGGAGTTAATGAGTGGAGCCGTATCATCAGAGTCTGAATCACTGTCGCTATAATCCTGAGGTTCATTTTCGGCAAATACTTTACGCTTGCATATCGGACAAACCCTTCGGTTCTTTGTTAGCCAAGGGTCGATGCACTTGGAATGATAAACTGAAGAAAAAAAATTATTGAGCTAATCTTAGTAGTTGCCAATTATATGTAACCTCGATATCGAGAAATAATGATGTTACCGGGGTGTAATTTTTTTAATTTTACTCGTAACAATATTATAAACAAATTATGTTATACACACTTTTTTATGTAAATAGTCATCTGAAAATATGAATGCAGCGCCAATGTGGCCAGTCGTAGAACTATAAATATTGACATTGGAATATTTATGTTGTATTTGTTGTGTGTTTATTTGTGTTTTTGAAATATAATTTTACCATAAATATAAAGACTTTTCAGGCTTCTTTAGTGAACAAGTGTGTTACTGTGTATGTATTCTCATTGCTATTGAGGCGATTATCATCATTTGTTTTGTAGCCAAATTGAGAGAAATCTTAGGTTAGATCATGAGATGAATATCTTAATTCTCTGATTGACTCGTTCAATATGTACTCTAGCAGCTGCTATTTTGGCATTCAACAATGCTTCTTCTGTAGTCAACTGTTTTTTGTCTTTCAAAAATGGTGGCCTGATCAACTTTATTTTAAACTGTTGACAAATATCATCTATCAAGAAACCTTTGTCCACCATAATAGCATCCTGTGAGCTTTCTAACTTTAAAATTAAGTCACTTTGTTGGAAAATCGTTTTATCAGATGCTCTTCCCCCATATGGTTCACTAATATAAGTAATTAAACCTCCGGGAGAAACACCTGTCATGAATTTCACTGTGTTATTAGATTTATACTGAGAGTAAAACCTGATCCTGCAGCAAAGGCACTTTGGTTTCTGTATAAAAATTTCTGTACAGTCTAAGATGATTCGAAACTTTCAAAACATATTGGCATGTTTTTCTGTATTTCAGAATATTCTGGGAATCTTATGACACAACTAAGAACTCTACTCATAATGGGTAGCATTTCATAAATATATTTTTGGCATAACTCTTGTGAAATGCCAAATAAAAGAGATAATGTCACATATGTAAGGTCACATTTCAATTTTGTCAATACTAAAAAAATACGCTGTTTGATTGTTAATCTATGTGACCGTTGATCTGTAAACAGATTGTACTGCTTTTACTATTGTATCTAATAGTTTTATATTATTGAGACCAGTGAAACTGTCACTGTCTGAAACTGCACTATCTGTAGTTATCAGATCACACAAAGTAGAGACTTTAGGAGTATTCCTTTTTCCCTTCTACACAAACACGATATTGATCACCAGCTGGAGGAGAAGCATGGAAATTCACATTTGAACATTTCTTTTCCCAGGAAGAACACTGAGGAACTGAACAATAACGATTCGAACGACTCATAGCTTTCAAAATGATTGCAAATAATAAATATTTGTAAAAAATCACACAAAAACAAACACAAAACAAAGGAGAACGTAAAACTATGTCAAGATTTTTAGTTATTCTGATTGTCACCAGGCGGCTTATCGCTTATTTTGATTCGCCTATAGCTCAGTTTCGCCGTAATACTTAATCATATACAGAAAACTGTCACTACAAAAAAACAAAAAGTAACTTTAACAAAGTCTTGGGAAGACATGTTTTGATCGAAACTAATAGATAATATAATTGGATTCAAAATGATGAGTCTAACAACGCTTACCGTTAAAACATGGCTTCATAGAGAGCGCTGAAACAGTAGTGGACACCGCGCCGTGGTCTTAGCGGCGCGGTGTCCACTACTACTAATATACTTCTAAAATCTCAGCTTTCCACGAATCTAAATACCGCAGTCATGAATTGTCGTTTACCAAAGTAACCAAACTTTCAGATTGTCTCGTTTTCCGTAAACGTCTAATATAAGTTACCATCCACCGTGAATCAAAATGCTCCAATTTTGCGAAAATTTGACTCGATTACAAACACCTCTGTTTAAAAATTAAATTGCAGTAATTACTATTTATATAGAACTTCATGCAGTTAATTCTTAATATATAAACAGATAGGTGACATCAATTGAACTATTGTTGTAATAGTCCGGGAGCCCACTGTCGAAAAGTCTACGTCATAAAACATCCGGTTCATTCATAATTTATTTGAAAGGATATATACCAAAGAATATTAAACCGTTGGTCTGTCTAAGCTCATCCTGGCGGGTCATAGTTAATGAACGTAATTTATTTGGCAAAAACTGGTACGTCACCTACGTCACAAAACATCCGACTGAAATTTATACACATTATAGATAAATATCAGTTATTTGAAATTGTCCTGGTCTGCCAAGCTTCACCCTGGCGTAAGTGCTCGGCAGACCACCCTAAAGCGGTGACAACTACTGTCAAATTGATTGGTCTCAGTCAAGCCAGATCATAGATTGACAACAAAGAATGTATGATAAATTCTCGGAACATTCCATTACCGCTGCTTGTCGGTATATAAGCTGTAAATCGTGAAAGAGAGAATTTTTTTGTTTTATGTTGACTGTGATTTGTTTTGAAAAAAGCATATAAAGGTTACTCTTTGGATGTACCTGGTTTACCACCACACAATTTACAACTTGAGGTTGGCTCGGTAGTCATCATGATTCGGAATCTAAACCAATCTAACATATGCAACGGAACGCGTTTGGTGATGAGAAAACTGATGATCAATGTTATTCACATGATGCACTCTAAGGAAGATTCTGAGGTGAAAACGTTCTCATTCTGAGGAATCCGATGATCCCGACCGATATGCCCTTTGAGTTTAAACGAATTCAATTTCCTATTCGTCTTGCATTCACCATGACGATTAACAAATCACAAGGCCAATTCTTGAGTGTTGGTTGTCTCATTTCAGAAAATGCATATTTTTCTCGGTATGTTCATGTGTCAAACCATCTCCTTTATTTATTATTGCGCCTGAATAAGAAAAATAAATGCTATGCAGCATAATATATAATAATAATAATAATAATAATAATATTTATTGATCTCAACAATTATTCACATTACATATATAACAATATTGCACTGAACAAAATAGAGACAAGTCAAAATGAAAGGAACTTACTTTTTACAAAATGTAATAAATTCATTTATTGAATAAGGTTCGCCGTCCAAAATGAAACTATAAATGCGATTTCTGAATAACTTAAAATCTTCAACAACTTGTCAATGCTTAGGAAGCAAATTAAACAAACGCATGGCCATATACAGAGGTCCTCTTTCAAATCTAGTTGTACCATGGATTGGAAAGAAGAAGGAATGAACTTGCCTAGTATTATTTTTATTGATATATGGTAAAAAATAACTTTTCTGCAACTTGAGGAAGACAAAAAGACGATAAATGAATAGACCAAACACTGTTTGTATTCTGTTGGATCTAAAAACTCCGCGGCAGGATTCTCGAAAACCCAAACCACACATTATCCTCAATACCCTTTTTTGAATGAGAAAAATTTCGTCAGCACTAGACGAACTGCCCCAAAAGATAATTCCATACGCTAGTACAGATTGGAAACTGGCGAAGTACAGAGTTCTCATAACTGCAGCCTCTACCTTGCTTCTGATCATGATAAGCATATAAGCAACAGAGTTCAGAGTCTTTCTCAACTTAGCCGCATGATGATCCCACCGTAGATGTTTGTCTATAGCAACACCCAAGAAATTAACTGAGTCCTCCAAGGTTACAGTATTGCTACCAAGGCACAGAGAGGTAGGATAGCCTTCCACAGACCTTACGCCGCGAAAGAAGATACCCTGAGTCTTGCTATGATTTAGAATTAGACCATTGTTGTTACACCATTTATCTACAGCCAAAACCGCATCCCTACCCGCCTGGATACAGGATGCGATATCCCTTGATATAACCAAGAAATTGCTGTCGTCAGCATAAAGAATTGACCTACAATTATCTGATGGCTTTATGTAGCAAAGAGAGTTTACAAAGACAATAAAAAGCAAAGGGCCCAGCACACTTCCCTGAGGAACGCCTCTAGTAAGATGTCGCTCCTCAGAGGAGTGAACTGTACCATTTAAAGTGAGAACAACTCTCTGACGACGATTGCTCAGGTAGCTCTCGACAAACTTCAAGGAGATATCTCTAACGCCATACAGCTCAAGCCTAGATAGTAAGGCCTTATTCCCAATAGAGTCAAAAGCCTTAGTCAAGTCGAACAGCAAAGCCAATGGAACCTCGCCATCCTCAAGCGCCACAAGAACAGCATTTACCAACTCGAATATAGCAGTCTCAGTGCCCCTATTCCTTGTAAAACCATGCTGACTATCAGCAAGAACATTGAACTTTCGAAAAAAATTGAGGAGTCTGAGAGCCAGAACTTTCTCAAATATTTTGGAAAAACTTGATAGAATGCTAATGGGCCTATAACTACTCAAATCACATGCATTTTCCTTTTTAAATAGTGGCTTAAGCAAAGCAATCTTGAGGTCATCAGGAAAGCAACCTTCTCTGAATGCACAATTGATAAGATGTGCAAGAGGGCCACATATAATATGGATACTTTTTTTTTATGATGGACATGGGAATTCCATCATGACCAGAGGAATTAGACGGTTTTAGCATCTTTACAGCTGCTTTAACATCACTCTCTGTGACATCAAAAAAATAAAATGACTTACTCATACCGTGCGAGGTCAGCGGGAACGAAGCTGCAATAGAAGGATTACCAGTTTTCAGACCGGCAATGGCTCCAACGAACATGTCATTGAACCTGTTACAGAGTTCAATGGGATCTTCTGATTGTAAGGGCAAGCCTTTCTCACAGTTTTTACCTGATAGAGAGTTTATTACCCTCCAGACTGCCTTTGACTTGTTTGGGGAGTTTGCTATGAAGTTGTAATGAGATTTAAGAGCCTGGGTAATTGAATAGTCATAATGCTTCTTATAGGTTCGATAAAGAGTTCTGAACTCTGGTCGAGCTTCAGAAACAACAAGAAGATTATCTAGTATTTTCTTCCTTCGCTTGATAGCAGGATTTAGCTTATATATCTGACTACGCGATCTATACACCACTTCCCTCAAAGGACAATGAATGTTGAAGATTGATTGGAAAACAGCAACAAAAGAGGACCATTTAGTATTTACATCCTTTGAAAGATTATACATATCATCCCATGAAACAGCAGATAATGCTACAAGAAAATCACTTACAGCGTTTTCACTCATCTGTCTCACCGAAACTTTTTCAATCCGACACCTATCAACTGGTATTTCAGGAATAATAAATTTAGGTAAATATAGGTAACTTCATCATAGCAAATGTCTTGCCGACACGCCATTGAAATACTTGATTAGTGGTGGTAAGCCAGGCACATCCCAAGAGTAACCTTTATATGCTTTTTTCAAAACAAATCACAGTCAACATAAAACAAAAAAATTAACTCTTTCGCGATTTACAGCTTATATACTGACAAGCAGCGGTAATGGAATATTCCGAGACTTTATCATACATTCTTTGTTGTCAATCTATGATCTGGCTTGACTGAGACCAATCAATTTGACAGTAGTTGTCACCGCTTTAGAGTGGTCTGCCGAGCACTTCCGCCAGGGTGAAGCTTGGCAGACCAAGACAATTTCAAATAACTGATATTTATCTATAATGTGTTTAAATTTCAGCCGGATGTTTTGTGACGTAGGTGACGTACCAGTTTTTGCCAAATAAATTACGTTCAATAACTATGACCCGCCAGGATGAGCTTAGGCAGACCAACGGTTTAATATTCTTTTGTATAAATCCTTTCAAATAAATCATAAATGATCCGGATGTTTTATGACGTAGACTTTCGGACAGTGGGCTCCCGGACTATAAACAAATCTTATTCATACATTACATAAAGTGAACAAGGAAAATTCTTTAATAATTTGAAAAATTATCAAACAACTTTCCAAGGAAGCTGGTTATACGTATTCCGCAACGAAAAATTAGCATTCACAATCGAACGGTGAATAATTATAGAAATTGTCAAGTCACCCCAACTGAAAATCTGCATACAGCTGTTTCGATCTTATTAGATCTCATCAGTGCAGCTAATTTGACTCGGAGTGAATTAACAAATTTCTAGTTGTTCCCCAATACAAATCGTGGTCAGTAACACTGGCTGGATAACAATCCAGAGCGCCATCCCACCAAAGATATTGGGAAACAACAATTCACCGCTTAGACTGAAAATGCAGAAATTCGTCGCTTAAACACGTACCTCCTGATATGAAGATATCTACTCTACAACAGTGGTGTATATGATTCCAAGGCACACTAACATAGCGATTTAAAACCTTTGGATATACTCACGAGAGCGCGCTCCGAATATTCTAGTCGCTTAATACGCAAAATACAACAATCAAATCATGAAAAACATACTAGTCGACCATGGTCAATTTCATACGTTACATAAAGTGAACAAGGAAAATTCTTTAATAATTTAAAAAAATTATCAAACAACTTTCCAAGGAGTCGGGGTGACTTGACAATTTCTATAATTCACCGTTCGATTGTGAATGCAGATTTTGCGTTGCTGAATACGTATAACCAGCTTCCTTGGAAACAGTGTAGCCAACTCTACAGTTTTAACTGTAGATTTACAGTTTTTAGGAAATGGACCCAGTTTTCAGTTTAGGCCTCCAAAACTACAGTTTAAAAAAAATTTAGGATGCTAGCGTCATCTTCTACGACCTACTATATTATTTTCAAAGTGCATGCAAGGACAATATAACGAAGTAGACAGGGAATCGCCAACTTTACGCCATACTGATCTAAATTGCAACGAGACTACGTAACGAAAATTTAAAAAGGCGATGCATCTGTAAAATTCCCTCTAATATCGACTGAAACCAAAAACTTGTCTACCGCACTGCTTCGTTAGCATTGATTTCGAGCATTTTGTTATGAAAACAAAAATTAGAAATAAACTTCCTTCAAGCCAATAAAGGACACTACATACGAAATCTGAAATTAAAAAATGTTTAGAATTTTATATCGAAAATCACCAAAGAGTTCAATAAAAATATGTATACGATTTTAAAAACAATGAAGAGATCGAAAATTAAAATAATTTGCTGTTTGAAAGCGTAATAGTATCTAATAACATTTAATAGACGATGTAACGTGTGTCATATCATAATGAATGCTTTACATGCTTTATTTTCAATAACTTTTCAAATAATTTCGATAATTTAATTGAAAGTTTGATTTCCAATATAATTTGTTTTAGTTATAGCCACCTTTAAACGTAATATAAGGGAAAACTGTAGATTTACCGTTTTTGAATTAATATATACAGTTTTCTACGGTTTTTGCTAAGCATGTATGTAGTTTTTCACTAAGTTGGGGTTGGCAACGCTGCTTGGAAAGTTGTTTGATAATTTTTTTTTAATTATTAAAGAATTTTCCTTGTTCACTTTATGTAATGTATGAAATTGACCATGGTCGACTAGTATGTTTTTCATGATTTGATTGTTAATTTTTAAAGCTTAATCAGTGAACAATATTTATATGATTGGAAAAAATATCTTGTTCGGACTGAACGTGCATTGCGAAAATATTAAAACTCCATATAAATCGATACCATTAACTCTTCACAATTATAATTGCCTCAAATAAAATCGTTTGATCGAGGAGAGTGGTACAGTTGTTAAATTTATCTTACCGTGATTACAAGGAAGTACCCTCAATTTTTCACCTTCTATAAAATCGTCCAAACATATGGCACATGTTTCATATGGATCACCTTTTTGATATTTTCTAGTGGGTATTTTGTTCAAAGAAGATGTAGGCAATCTGTGCCTTCTCTGTCTTCTGCGATCCTTTAAACATTTCACAATCTGAAACAGAATCAACTACATCAGTAAATAATGTACAGCCTTCGATCAATATTCTCTTTCATAGCTTTATAAAGAAATAAAAAACTAACTTTTCGCAGGTTGGAATAAAAATCTATTGAGTAAACGCGTTTCGTCATAACACTGACTTCATCTCATACTAAACTATGGTATTACAAAACAATCTATTTATACGAAAAATTGAATATAACAGAGGGGTTCCTAGAGAAACTAAATAACAATAAGCAATTCATTCAGAGTCATCAGTAGGTACATTGAACAGATTAAGGAGAGGAGAAGGGTTTACTTCAATTTGGTCGTTAACTAGGTTTCCGGAATTTTTATATTTATTCATGTATAAGGATTTCCAACAGTTGGTTTTATGGAGACTATTTTCTAACTGTAATATATTATAATAATTGTGATTAAAGGTATGGTTTTCTTGAATAAGATGGCACGCATAATTAGAGTAAGTTTTCTGCTTAATATAGCTACGTTGGTGTTCGTGTATTCGAGTTTTGAAATTTCTACTTGTACGTCCTATATAGAATTTTTCACAATCGTTACAGTCGAGTGTATAAACACCAGTACGTTATTCCAACCTGTGGAAAGTAAGTTTTTTATTTCTTTATAAAGTTATGAATATGAACTTTCACCAAGTAAATGCCAATTCAATTCAATATTCTCTTTAAAAATGAACCAGTTGAACATATCTGAATTGAATTGAATTCATAGCAGATTTTTTGAAATAGATTGAAAGGAATGGAAACTCACCATAAAAATGATCATAACAACAAAACAAATGCCAACAACAATGGCGAAGGGTATCAAGAGGTGCGTTTTTATGTTGAACGGCGATTCAGCAGTTATAACAACGAAGTAATCCGGATTAGCAAAATTATTCCTTAGTGTCAAACCTAAAAAACCATTAATGTATTTCAATATTTGAATAAATAAATGTATAAATAAATGTAACACAGGGTGGTTTTGCATGACTATGAATATTCTGGATAGAAGTGGGTTATAACATACCACTAAAATATTATCAATCGAATTATAATTTGAAAACAGTTCCTGAACAAGTATACTGATACAATATGTACTGATACTGATACAATATTGCCTGTATTATATTATTATTTACTTGTTTTTTTTTCATCAATCACGCCATATGAGTTTAAAAAACCGACTTAATCGAACGTTTCGTAGCGGAATTCGTGACTTTCTACTGTTTAATAAAGCTACGGTTTTCTGTGATTATGCTAAAGCATTTGACTGCGTTAGTCACCAAATTTTATTACGGAAACTGGTATTTTATGGTGTGCGAGGTATTCCACTACACTGGTTCGAGTCTTATCTTGGAAGTAGAAAACAATTTGTGAGGACAAATAACTCCAATTCTGCTTGTAAAATTATCACTAGCGGTATTCCCCAAGGTTTTGTTTTAGGTTCTGTCTTCTTCTCGTCATTTATAAATGATATTACGTATCTGAAGATCAGTGGAGAAATTGCGCCTTTTGCGGATGATACGAGTATTACTTGGAGCAATCCTTATTCTGCAACACTGCACTCTGAAATGACAATTGATCTTGGATTGATCAAGTCCTGGTCTGATGTAAACTTAATTTGCTTCAAAGAAGATAAAACCGTCGCCTTGTTTTATAGATATAACTCCCAGGATCGATTCCTGCAAAACCATGCCATTAAAATAGTCGATTCTGTCAGATTTTCAGGCCTCTTTATCGTCAATAATCTCAAATTTTTACAGCATGTGCATGTCTTAACTAAAAAATTATCGTCGGCCTGTTTCGCCATTTAATCCATCTCAAGTGAATTAGATACGACATCTACGAGAATTGCCGATTTTGCATTGTTCGAATCTAATCTTCGTTATGGTCTTCCCTTCTGGGGTTCATGTAATTCTTCACAACTTGACACCATTATCAAATTGCAGAAGAGAGCAATTCGTTACATGTTTGTACTGAAAAATAGGGCCCATTGCAAACCTTACTTCAAGAAAAGTGGAATTTTGACGCCCCCTTCTTTATATTTACTCGAATCTGTGTGCTTGATTCATAAGTACTTTCATGCCGTACCCTTGGTGTCACAGCACGGGTATTCCACCAGTCCATCATTTACAATGCTAAGAAAATTTACAATCACCTTCCAGAGGAATTAAAATCTATAACTTCCTTGACCAATTTTCGGAAACGAACTAAATCTTATTTTCTTGATAGACCTTATTACTCGGTAGAGGTAAGAGCAGTAGTGTGGTATGGCAGAACCGAACTCACCACAGCAAAGAAAACCTTGGAGAAAGTGCAAAGACTAGCATGTCTTTGTATAACAGGAGCAATGAGATCGACTCCAACAGCAGCACTAGAGGTCATTCTGGACCTCACTTCTCTCCACATCACGGTGAGGAGAACTGCTTGGGGAGCAAACCTCAGGTTGGCTAAAGTTGGACTCAAAGGTGCTGCATACGGTACAAGGGACTCAACCCTTATCGGAAGTGCACACCTTGCTGACCTCCCAACTGACGAAATTACCAGGAAATTTAGTTTCAAGAAATTATTTCGAACGGAACTAAATACCAAGAAGGAATGGAGCATAGAATCCATTCGAGCACTGGAGAAGAATACCATAATATGGTATACGGACGGGTCTAAAACTCCCGAAGGAACTGGAGCAGGAGTCGTTGGGCCTCGTACCAAATACTCAGAACCCATGGGCCAGTTCCCCAGTATTTTTCAAGCGGAAATTCACGCCATAGAAAGGTGCATTCAGTTCAACCTCGATAGGAAATATCGGAACAAGGAAATTGCGATCCTCTCCGATAGCCAAGCAGCCATCAAAGCGTTGAGCTCTTATAACATCAACTCAAAGATGGTTTGTGAATGCCTAGACAAACTAAACGATCTGGGAAGGAACAACAAAGTGATACTCCTCTGGGTGCCGGGGCACGCCGGAGTGAAGGGTAATGAACAAGCAGACACCCTGGCACGAAAGGGTGCGTCAACGCCACTGATCGGGCCAGAACCTTTCTGCGGACTTGGAAAATCTTACTTCCAAGAAGAACTCAATAAAGCTGAAGAAGCAATGAGAGCAACATACTGGCAAAGACTTCCAGGACTGAGGCAGGCCAAAGATCTTCTCGGAAAGTTCAACCGAGCAAGATCGAAGACACTGATTAACCTCAGCAAAACTAGTCTAAAGACAATAACAGGATTTCTTACGGGACATTGCAGACTCAAAGAACACCTAGGGAAGCTAGGTTCAGAGGGGGACAGCACCTGCAGATTCTGCAAGGAACGTCCAGAAACACCCCACCATATACTGATGGAGTGCTATGCTGTGCACCATGAAAGACTGGGATCATACCAGCTGACTGTAGAAGAAATACCACGAATAGACCCCCTTAAAATCCTCAAATTCCTGAAGGTATTGAGGCTTGAGGGGCTGCTGTAAAACGAGAACACATCGAGAAGCAGAAGAAGATGGGGCACAATAGATCTAATAAGGTCGCAGCGCATCGGTCACCATCCGCACTCACCAATACCAATACCAATACTCGATAGAGGACTACTATTCTGAGCATTGATTGATCAATTTGACCAAATTGAATAACACAGGCATCAGCTTCGATTGAGGAGGATTTGACACTCTCGGTTCTATTGTAAAGTTTGTAAATATTTTGTATGGGAATGTTTCTAGATATTACATTGTTTAGTTTGTATATTTTTTGATTGATGTGTGTTTATTTTTATGTTTTACATTGTTTATTTCCTATATTTTTCGCTTTGTCAATAAAAAGTATAATTTTAAGACAATAAAGCATATTTTGATTTGATTTGATTTAAAAGATTCGGTTTTCTAACTCAAATGGCCTGTTATTGCTAAGAAAAAACAAGCAAACATATATACATTTCTGTATATTGCACTAAGTTTTTAAATCATTTTCAGCCGTATTTTATCCCATAAAATACATACTATTACAGTGTGTCGAAGGAAAGTAGTCAGGTGCGGGAGTATTTTTTTCATCCGTCATTAGTTGGCTTAGATGTATTAAAAACAATTTGCTCTGCAAATTTCGAATCATTGTTGTCATATGGAATAATATTCTGGGGCAACAGCCCACATACTAATTCCCTATTTATTACTCAAAAAATGACATTGAGGTCGATGTTAAGACTACCTTTTCGGGAATCGTGTAGAGGTTTATTTAAAAAGCATAATATTTTGACTGTACCTGGCTTGTTTGTTTTTAGATCTTTGCTATTCATTTATAAACATAAAGAACTGTTTTCTGGCTTCAAGAATCAGAATAACACAAGACAAATGATTCCTTATCAACTGCCAAAGCTATCACTCACACTTACTCAAAAAAGCACAATGTACACTTGTATGAAATTATATAATGCTCTCCGAAAACATTTCTGGGCTATTGATAGTGGGAGTCTGTATGTAGCAAGAGTTCGTAAGTTTATCCTGGATGTAGAGCCTTATCATCTAAATGAATATTATAATTACCGTTCCATCCAGCATTAAACTGTGGTTTCGTCTGACATGTTTCAATTTTATCATCTGTACCTGATCTATCTGTGATAATTTTTGAAATAAATATTATTATTATTATTATTATTATTATCACAAAAATATTTTTGTGATAATAAACGTAGTACATTCAAATTTAGTTTTTGTTCATCATGTTAAATTATCACGTAGTAACGACGGATTACTTCAACTATTATATATTTATATATCCCCCGGTACATATTGACATCTCCAGCGGCTCTCAGCTAGTTGAATGAGCTGAAATTTGGTACCTGGAATTGTTTCGGTTGCAGAACGAAAGTATCAAAATTTGGGTAAATTTCAGCTTCTGCTGATTGAGTTAGAGTGTTGAAGTTTGGTACGTACATTGAGTTCATGTTGATCCTATTCGGATTGAACTCTTTTTCCCAACCGCGCTGCATTTCGTGCTTACTATTATACTATTCCGTTCAAATTGCATCTCGATCAGTACGCGATGCACTTGGCGAATTTTAGTGATGAAGCTCTGCTGCTGATGAGTTTTTTTTATCGTTTATTCTATTCTCACATTTTATGATGTGAAGCATTTCTTTAAATTCTCAGCTTTTTTTGTTCTTTTCTCTAATCTACTATATAAAAATAAGTCGGGTTTTCCTTCCTGACGCTATAACTCCAGAACGCACGAACCGATTTCCACGGTTTTGCATTCGTTGGAAAGGTCTCGGGCTCCGTGAGGTTTATAGCAAAGAAAATTCAGGAAAAATTTCAAAAGAAAAGCGGGAAAATCAATTATCATCACCACATCTTTTTTCACATACAGCGCCATCTCTGATACATAGCATGTATTTTAAGTAGATGGCGACGGTGCGTGATACATTGTTTGACAGCTACTCATTGTTCTCTGCTCAGTTAATTTCATGTGACTAACCGGTATTGTGTTCACTGTGAAATTGTGAAAAAAAAGTAATTCGTTTCCTAACATTTCAATTGGAAAAAAATAAAATAAAGTGTATTATGCAAATTTTTATTCAATTTCAACAGCAGGCATTTGTCTTTAAGGTGATAAGTTGAACTGTGTAAATTATGTGGATCGTGCATTTGAGGTTAAATTCACCACTCTGTCCATAGTCCAAAATGCCTAGAGGACGACGTGCGAACATCGGCCGCCGCACAAGACATGCAAGCCAGCAACAAGTGTATTCACAGAACTTAACCGAAAAAAAAAAAAGGAAACACACGTGTTTCATTCCTCCCTGAAGTATGTGTCAGGGAGGCGGGCAGCTTGAGTTTGGGATTAACTCCTTCAGCCAGATCAGAGGATACACTTGTATGTACGAGTGTATTAAGGATAGGTGAGACGGGATATCTATGGAACATAGGAAGTGTGGGTAGGGTTCAGAGGATTAATACTGGCCCAGCATTCGCCTTGTAAGTATGCAAGCAGTGACTTACATTACCATGAGGAAACCTCTGAAACAAACTCATGGCAGACCAGTCGGCCCCGGGTTTGAACCCGAGACCTCCCAAATACTAGCCAGCGTACCTAACGTACTCGACTAACTAGCTTGGTACTTAACCGAAGCAAGACAAAATATAATAAGAGAAAATGCCCGATTGAGACAACGCGTGAGCACACGAAGATCATTGGCATCATACAATCGCTTGGCATTCCAATATGATCCCACTGCGAACTACAGTGATGATGAAAATTTAGATATATAGTTTAAAAGAGAAACGGCTGGATTGTGCTGCGCAAGTGGAAAAGTCAAACTAGATCCATTACTTACACCACCACAGCCACTGAAACCATTGTTCGATGGAAGTGAAGAAGGAAATAAAATTTTTCCTTTTCAAATATAAAACAAAAAAAAAATTTTTCTTCTTCTTTTAATCACCAAACGAAATGTTACATAAAACGAAGCCATCTGGAGGCTAAACGGAGTTCGCCGGGTTTGCTAGTTAATTAATAAATCTTTTGTCTAATATGTTTGTGTTCGTATAGTCAAAGACATGTTGCTTGCTTTGTTTGTGCTTATATACTTATGTGCCTTAAGTATTTCTTGAAGGTTTTGTGATGTTTGTCCTATGTATTCAGTATTGCAGTCACCAAATGGAACGATATGGATTGCGTGTTGTCACTCTCAGTGCAGCTATTTTCAGCATGTGCAGGATCAAACACATGATGGGAATTAGACAAGCCTTGGCTGCCTATTATGGCAAATTCCACAGCTTGGATACGTATGGTATCATACTTTGGGGTGCCTCGCACGTGAGTGTTAGGATATTCCTAAAGCATACACAAGGGGGCTGTTTGGAGTGTCCCGGTTAACGAGCTGTAGAGAACTTTTCAGAGCGCTAGGGATGTTGACCTTGCCGTGTTGTTACATTCTGCAGTGTCTCACTTATTTTCACGAACACAAGGAAACATTTCTATAACACGCATCTTTCCAAAAACATCATACAAGGAAACGTGACAAATATATCCTTCCCAAACATCGCTTGGAAAAAACACAGAATTATTTTAATTATATCGCCATCAAATTATATAATTTACAACTTTCCTACTACAAGAATCTGAACAATGCAAAGTTCAAAAGAACACTAAAGAAAGTTTTATTGGAAGCCTGTTACTATGGCTTTGGGGAATTCTTGTGAAATGTCTTCTGATAATCTGTTACAGTTGAATTTGATGAATCTCCAGTGATTTCATTGTGTATTTAAATATGCTTGTTTGTAATGTTTATGAGATTTTACACTCTATTATTACCCCGAGGCGAAGCTAAAGGGGTTATAGTCTCACGACAAAAAGTTGGGATCTGGCCCGATTTTAAAAATTCCAACGGATATTGATAAAGCACATATGATTTCATAAGAGTATTTTTATTCCCAATTTTTCCCCACGAAGAATAAAAAAATATAGCGTTTTTTAGATAGGCATTACGACATGCGCATGCGCCGAGGGGTTTTATCATTCCTAGTGCTACGCAGTAGGATGTCCGGATTTTTATATATTTTAGATTACATTTAGTTTTGATTTTGTTGACTTACTATGGAATTATTGATATGGAATATATTTCTATTCTAATCAATCACTTACCAGTGCCTTCACTAACGAACACCGAAGGTATTTCTATACCTGTTTTATTCGCCGCATACATAGGAATCAGCTGATCAGAAAAAACATTATGGACTATCAAGGCTTTGTACCCTGCAGCTTGAGCAACTCGAACTTTCTGCTCAAATGAACAATTTGCTACTTCTGTATAGCGCGGTACTATCAAAATCCATTTTCCAGTTTCGTTATCATAATTTGGCGGAGGTGCAACAGCTGTACATCCATTCAAGGGATTTGCTACGACTAGAATGCCCCTCACTACTGAAATGAAAAAAGAATACAAATATAAGATTTTAGTGAAACACAACTCCTATCAGACTAGTCAATAATAGAAAAGCTAAGTAGATATATGAAAATTTAGAGCACATATTTATATAGCGCCATAAAATTAGTTATCGTAAAACCAAATAAATTTATACATTATTATAAACACATGATAAGGAGAAGAAACAGAAAACAAGCACCTAAAACCAATTTGTATACAAACAAAATTGAGAAACTCATCCGCACTATAAAACATGTGTTCCTTCAATAACTGTAAGAATATATTTGAATTGTTTTCAGTCTCCAATATACTTCTTAACTTATTGAAACATGTAAGTACTACATAATCAGGTGAATTCTGACTAATTCCCAAAGAAGACTTGCATATTATTGTGATACATTATAAATCGGTCTTAGAACTTTGTTTTGAGCTATAAAAGTCTTTCCAAAATATGAGCCTGCAGTCAAATGGTCATTGAACTAAAAGTATATTTTGCACTTGTTTATAAATTTCACCTCATTATTAATCAGCTGTGAAATTGGTAATAAATTATTATTAGCATTATATATATATATATATATATATATATATATATATATATATATATATATATATATATATATATATATATATATATATATATATATATATATATATATATATATATATATATATATATATATATATATATATATAGATATATATATATATATATACACATATATATATATATATATATATATATATATAATCTTTCCACAGGGTTCTGTATTGAGTCCACTTATATCCATAATGTTTATGAATGACCTACCTGAATATATGAAAACGAAATGTACGGTCATATATGCGGACGATGTCTCCTTCGCAACTTGTGGAAATTCTCCTGAAGAACTGGCAGTTAATCTAATTTTATTATATAATAATTTTACCGAATGGTGTTCAAACAATCACCTAATTTTAAATAATGAGAAAACGGTTTTAATGAAGTTCAATATCACTAATGGATCCAACATTTATTATGACGACTTCCGAGTCGGCAAAGTTCCTTGGAACTTTCATTGACTCATCACTTTCTTTTCAGACATGTACTGAGCATATATCTAAGAAGATATGTAGCAGCTACTATGCAATCTTGCAACTAAAGGATATATTTTCCCAGCAACAACTAATAAACATCTATTATGCGATGACATACTATCATTTGTCCTATAATATTATAATATGGGGAAACTCTAGATTCTCAACAAAATTGTTTGTTTTACAAAAAAAGTAATACGTCTTATCTTTGGGATTGATAAGCGAACCTCCTGTAGAGGCCACTTCCAGAGAAACAAAATTCTAACTCTCCCCTGTATCTATATCTATAAAAATATTCTTTTCGTTAAAAATAATCTGAATGAATTCATTAATAGTGCCGACAGTCATAACTATGAGACAAGGCATTGCAGCCTTCTTAGAATACTGCCTCATCATACTACTTTTTTTGAAAAGAGTCCATTCTACACTGGCATACAGTTATATAATAAACTACCAGTCTGTATGAGAAAAGTTCAAAATTTTAATGTGTTTAAAAAATCTCTCAAGGATCTCCTGTGGCAATACTCATTTTATAGCCTTGATGAATTTGTGGAATGTAACTTTTGATGTTTTTTATACCCTTTTGTGTTTGTTTATACTGTGATTTATTTCAATGTATTGTCTTTTCTCCACTGACTTTTCCAATATCATGTAAATGGTCTAAATGGAATAAAAGTATTATTATTATTATATAAACGCTCATCACAATTTATATTTTTTATTGCTCGATGCTTGCCTATTAGTATTCAAAGATAATAAATATTAATTTATTTATAATAGCCAAGAAATTTGTACTGTATTCATAGATATACTTGAGAATAATTGATAATTAATCCCAACTATAACAAGCTTATGTATTGTGGATTCAAGCAGTTTCGAAATACAGAAAGTAGCTTGAAAGCAAAGGTAAAAATTTTGAGAAGTAATTTCACATACATTAAGACGATGATCATTATTTTGTTACATGATCATACTTCTTCAGTTACTTTTAATAAACTTAAAGGACTTCCTTTTCAACATGGTCATGAGTCATGAATTGTACAATCTAGGATATTTATATAGGTTTTGCAAGTTTTTGATGTAATATAAATATACCTTATTGTTTAATTTGTTTTCTACAAATTATTTAATTTTTCCGATATAAATTCTATAAAAACTGTAAGGATAAAACTATCTGTCATTACTGTAGCACCTATATAAATTTCATCAACTTATATTTAAACTCTTCCAAAACTGTTTCAAATACTCAGTCAACTTTGAATCATATAACAAAATGTGGTAGATATTTTAAACCAACCTATCAAGAGTAACGCTGAAACAATCATTATTTTGAAAAAATATTTATGTGACAGATTGATAAATAGTTGCTTTCAAGATGTAGGCACTACAAATATACTTTATTTATAGATATTATTTAGATATTTAGTTCAAATCAAAATTTGGTAATTTCTTACCTCCATCAGAAAGTCTTGGTCCAAATGTAGCTGCTACATCCTCAAATTGTTGAAAATAGAACTGCGACTCCTAAAAAATAAGCGATAAAATGAGCTATTTATGTTATGAGATAGATTAAAGAGACAGTAATCATGAATTTAATAAGAACAGTTGATTTCATTTGGTGAAAAACTGAAGCAAGATTTAGAATTAATATAAATGATTCAATGTCATTTAATATTTATTATAGGTAGGTACTTACAAATTTTATGGCATAAATTTCACCTTCACAAGCACCGCAGAAATACAAAAGAATATAAAACAATAACACCACTGCATTTCTGGACATGATAAAATTTCTTCTTTTCACATCACAAAAAAATATTTATTTATGAAAATTGTCACTCGAATTACCTAAAACAGAAAATTCATTAATAGCAACAGTGACATGATAAAAAGACAAGTAGACATACCGAATTTACAAAAATGATTTAAAAGGCGTAATTTATCTAATTGATAATATTTTCATAGCCTGCATCTGTCAAGAATTGACAACATTAATTTTTGCAATTTTATAAAAAGTAATAGTTTTGTACTTTCGATGAAGAAATCTTAATTCACTTCTCAAACATAAAATTTGATTGTATTAAAGCTATATCTATAAACTCAATTAATGATCTACTAAATTCAACTTTTATAAACAAGAAACAAGGCCACCATCTGTCATCACTCATTCTGTCAATAACTTCTGGGTTTAGGCAGATTATTATCCTTTTATCACTAGTCACATGTTTATCTCTTGCTGGCCTTGTAGTAGAACCATCGATGAATAAATAGCCTTTAACGTTAGCCGTAGATAAAGAACAAATACGGGCTTCAAATAAATTCCTATTAGGTAAGAGTACAGTGTAACGAAAATGACCTAAAGACATCTCAGACACAGACCTAAGGAATTTTCCAGAAAAACATCAGCGTTTGACAACTTCGAAAAGCTTCTATATTTAAGCTCTTAAATCTTTCATGAAAATAACCAAGCTAGTTAGTTGAGTACGTGCTGGCTAGTATTTGGGAGGTCTCGGTTTCAAACCCCGAGGCCGACTGGTCTGCCATGAGTTTTTTCGAGGTTTCCTCATGGTAATGTAAGTCACTGCTTGCAAACTTATAAGGCGAATGCTGGACCAGTATTAATCCTCTGAACCCTACCCACACTTCCTATGTTCCATAAATATCCCGTCTCACCTATGCTTAATGCACTTGTATATACAAGACGTGTATCCTCTGATCTGGCTGAAGGAGTTAATCCCAAACTCAAGCTGCCCGCCTCCCTGACACATACTTCAGGGAGGAATTGAACACGTGTGTGTTTTCTTTTCCTTTTCATGAAAATATCGAAAGCAGAGGACAATTCAGTGCAGTTCATGTGAAAGTGAAGCAAGCGAACATACTAGTAAAATAACAGTGTTTTAACTTTTGTAAATATGAAAGTTAGAGTAATAGTGTAATTATTTTTTTATAGTAGCAGGTTTTGTAAATAAATATTTTCAAGTTTGATACTTGATTTTAACCTAACGAACCCTAATGCCCGCCATATACGCTACGGTAGACCGGATAGGAAACCTGTGCAGGTATACCTGCGCAGGTCTGTGTACGTACAAAAAATGCAAATACTATTCCCACATACGCTCCGGTCTACCGTAGCGTATGTGGCGGGCATAATCGTAACTACTTTCAGAAATAGGATTATGCCAACAATCAGACCTACAATTTTCATGATACTACAAATGGGTATGTATCTGCTAGGATCAGCAGATACATGGGCTCAAATAACGACCATCATTTGACTCGTTGTTTTATGCTGTCGACGAAATACGGACGGTTGAATTTAAACACCTATGCAAATGACTTGTAACTATACTTAAGCGAGATATATAGGGAGGCTCGTCATTGATTCGATAAATGTACAATGTAGATACAAAATGAAAATATGATGTGACTCAGTAGCGTAAATAGATGAGTCTGCGAAAGTTATTATGAAAAGAAGTTGGAGAAAATCTATCTTTGTATACATAAAATTAATTTGAGAATTCTCAAGAGCAACTTAGTCCTATGTATAAAGCTGTATTTATAGTTTGACGGACTGTAAGCGTAGACGCAACGCAATAATATCAACTATAGAATGTATGTACCTACTCTTGTTTATAAATGAACGTAAACGCATGACGTAACGTAAGTGAATCGGACTGGAACAGAAGAGTTGACCAACATTCAACTTTTTGCAGTGCGTTTCTTACGTCCGGCCAATCAATGTGTGATGTCAGCCTCACTATCAGATGTCACTTGTCCTGCCTTCAGTTTAGTAAAGTTCTTTGTTTTTATTCTTGTTTTCTTAGCTATTCACAATAGATGCAAATTCAAACCAACACAAGCATATAATTCGTAGGTTATGTTGAATGTCACTCATCACCTTAACCTCTATCCATGCGCAAAAATTCCGTTCCGTCGAATTATAAATTGTAAATTTTTTTACAGTCCGTTTGTTCGTATTCAATGCGTTTACGTTCACAGTCCGTCAAACTATAAAACCAGTTTAAAGATAGTAAACATTACCTGATGTTCTAAATGGGTACCTACCTCGGCGACATGGAAAACGTCCATTGAAAGTGATCTTACAAACAGGAGTTATGGGAATACCAGATTTTATTTCCGTATCTCATCCTTCTTTCGTTTTGATGATAAAGGGCAGGGCAGTGGTCGGCAACCTGCGGCTCAGTAGCGACATACTTGTAACTCTTGAGTAGATTCATAGTACATATTGAAAAATTAACTCCAAACAAAAATAATCAAGCAGATAACGTTTATGTTAGTGTATGTACTTCTATTTGGCTCTTCAAAAAAAATATTTTAGAAAATAATACATTTGAGTTTGATTCGACATCTCTGTCCTAATGACAGGATTAAAAAACTTAATTATATTCCTGATCTTCGCATGGTACCAGCCTGGGTGTCTTGTGTTTCCATGGTCTGGCCTCATCGTATTCTCCAATTTCCGTGACGAGGAGGATTCGAATTTGCTGGAAAGTCAGCATTGATTTTCACTCCCGTCGCTGTGATGAACCCAATTGCACTCGGGATTTCCAAGTCTCTCTGGATCTGGGAGTTCCGGAGGTACCATGGAGCGTCCACGGCTCCTCAGGACATGATCTGCAAGATTTGAAGCTTGTTGATATCATAAAGGGCTGCGTATCCCCAAACTGAAGATGCGTAGGTCATTGTCGGTCTAATAATGGATTTGTATAGCTGGATCTTGGTAGCTATACTGAGTTTACTGAGTCAATTAATTAGCGGATATAGGTTTGCAAGGATTGCCTTGTGGTCCACATGAGGCTTCCTTGTAAGCCTTCGGAGGATTACCCCTAGGAACTTCGACTTGGTAAACCAAGGAACCGTTGGCCATTCATCTGGTTCTCGTCTTTTGGTTGCTGGCGTCAGTTGGATCGCCGTATTGAATGGCAGAGGCTGAATTTATTAACAAATGTTTGGGCATCGCCTAAAAATTAAGCCTACCCTTTACTGCAAAAGTTCGAAGCTCGGAAATTGAACTATTGTCATGGCTTGATGCATTCTCCTCGCTTGCCTACTCAAAATTGTACCATGCATGGTGCATTTTGTTTTGCATGTGTAGCTTTTTCTAAAAGCGGTGGCAAAGTAACGCAAACTTTGGCTATCTCGATTATTCCATTTCTAAAACGCAGGAGGCTACTTGAATGTTTTCTGAGACATTTAAACGACCAAGGAGTCCATTTTCGTAACTACTATCCTGACCTTGAACGTTTAATAATTAATTATCATTATCCAATCTTAGAAAAAATAAGGGAAAAATTTATAATTCTTGTATGCTGATTTTGACTATTCTATGGTTAATCGCTTAACAGCAGGGTTGCCATCTTAGCGTTTTTGTCGCTAAATCTAGAGTTTTTAGGTTGGTTCAATGCGACATTTCAACTCGATTTGCGACGTGTCGGAATTTTAGCATTTTCAACATAGTCATAACGATTTTTATGGAGATATTTTGCTCATATGAATTTGTGACAAAACTGTAAATAATGACAAAACTCCTTTGAAAATTCCTAAGGTAGCTGAAACACGGTGGATGTCAATTGAAGGTGCAATAAAACAAATTTTGGATCAGTGGGACTCCCTGACAGCACACTTCAGTATAGTAAGAATGAGTGAGCACTGCTACACAGCTGAAATGCTGTACAGTATGTATAAAGATAATCAAAACAGAATATACCTAAACTTTCTTTATCCTATCATATCATTGCTTCAGAAAACAAATAAAAATTTTGAGTCTGCAAATAGTGATCCCACCAAATTACTGATGAATTAGAAATATGAGTTGACATGGTTAATGTGTGGTGCGACCAAAGAAATACTTCAAATAAGTCTGAAAAATATATTTTGTTATTTATCAATGTACCTACCTATAGTTCCTAATTTATTTATTTATTCGTATGGCACACATGCAATAATACATTTCCAGTAAGAGTAAAAATAAAAAGGTAAAACACAGAAATCTACATACAATCAATGAAATGTTATAGGAGAATTCATATTCATTTTGTATGATGTTTTTTTTTATATCGTTATATCTATAACCAACGTTTATTCTATTTTTTATTCTGAATTTAAAAAAATGTCTACGATTTTTTATCTGATGTGATAAAATAAACTGCCTGAAAATAAGGAAAGATGATCAAAAATGTCGCTAAATCACGAAAAAGTCTCTAAATTTTCAAAAATTGCGCGCTTTTTGCGAGCTTCGCTCGCTAGCGACTTCTAGCGGTTTTTTTTGTAATTTTTTGCGACATTTTATGCCCAGCAGCTGGCAACACTGCTTAACAGGTTGTTCGTTGTTCAGGATCAGACAACCTGGAGGTTGATGATGTAACAAATTGAATCTAGGAGTTCAAAGTTCTAAACATTTTAATTTCAATAAAATGATATTTTTTTCAAATGAATATACAACATGGTTCCAATTACTTCAAGAATAAAAAAATTTTCGTTTTATAAATAAAAAATTATATTAAGTATCAGTAGCAATTATAAGTTAGTTCGTTTGGAGGTTAACCATTATTTTAGAATGGGCTATTTTTATATTTCTTATTGATTTTTCTAAACAGATTCAATTAAAATGTTTGAAAGCATAATTTAATTGGTAAATATTTCGCAAAGAAATGTACAAAATATCAAAGAAGAATAAACAATTACTGATATTGGGAGTATCTGTAATGACAAGTAAGGCTGAAATGTATGTACTATACATTTTCTCAAATTTTTTCTTTTAGTATTTTTTATAATATATAAACTTATTGGAGAAAATGAAGATATCACAGGAGATGGTCATTTTGACAAAACAAACACTATTCAGAATATTGATAATAATGATCAAACTTTAATGAAGGCCTCTTACCGAATACAAGAATTAGAGGAAAAGATAGAAGTACTTGAGAAGCGTATACCAAGAACTTATCAAGATGTTAAATATTTAAACTATCTAACTCGTAAAAGAATTTTGGTTAGTTGATTTTTATTAAACATTAATCAGAGAAGTTAATTTAAATTTCTATAGGTCACAGGAGGTGCAGGTTTTGTTGGCTCACATCTTGTGGATAAATTGATGAAAGAAGGCCATGAAGTAATTGTAGTTGACAATTTTTTCACTGGAAGAAAACAAAATGTTGAACATTGGATTGGTCATGAAAACTTTGAAATGATTCATCATGATATTGTCCATCCTCTTTATATTGAAGTTGATGAAATATATCATTTGGCTAGTCCTGCCAGTCCACCGCACTATATGCAAAATCCAGTGAAAACAATAAAAACAAATACTATAGGAACAATAAATATTTTGGGTTTGTATACTATAAGCAGTCATACCTATGTCTATTTGTTACTCTGAGCAATAGATTTTAAAGAACATTCCTAATTGCAAATATTTAGAAGAAAATATAATGTTTTTGGCAGAAACTCTCATGTTTCTGATTATTTAAATAATCTAGAAAAATGGCTTTCATGTTGATGTGAATATATTATTTTAATGAATAAGAGAATATCTATGAATTAGAAGCTAATTTTTTTCTAAATTTAATAAATTATTTATTTGCTGTATAGTCTTTCACCAGTACATGAGCAATCAAAAAGTTATTCTTAACTTTATTCATAGTGTAGGATAATTAAGATAAAGTTATGGCTATTCTACAAATTACTAAGTGTGTAATGAGGCAGTCTCAAAATAATTATGCTTAATATGATGGTAGTGAATACCTTAAATAAAAGTATAATAGGCTCTTGCACCGTATATTATTGAACTAAGTTTAATGGTAAACCGAGTTTAATTTGACATTTTCGCTTGCACCAAACTATAAACGGCGTTTAAGCCGTCTTAAAACCCCCTTAAACCAGGTTTAGTTAAACGACGTTTTATGATAAAACGGTGCAAGACCCTATAAATATATCTTCTATGCGAAACAAGTAAACTATTACTTCCCAAATCAATTCTTCCTCATTTCTGCAGACATTTATATGAGTATTTCTTGAATTAATTATACATATGATAATTTGCCAAATATAAGAAAAATAAATTTAATCAGTCCGGAGTTTTTATATTGTTTTGTTCTTAGGGCAAAACTTTTCATATAGGTCAAACAGATTGTTCCATGGTTCCTAGATTTAAAGAACATTTGAAATCATATTGAAAATAATTGACTTTTGCAACCTGGTACATGAATAGAAATAATCAACTACCCAACATTTAAGAAATGCAAATAAGTCATATCTGCCAAAAGTTTGTGAAATTAACAATGCATTAGGTGTCAGGCAACCTTTTTTATCTTCAATCCAACATACATGCCTACACACCACTATTCAGAATATTTGATAAACCCTGAGAATACACCTAAGTAGAGCTGTATTATTTTGTATTTATTACAATATTATCCAATTTATTAGATGTTCTGAATATTCACGTATCTCAGAAACCGGTTCCCTAAATGTGTTCATAAATACAATATATTTTAATTATAGTGAATTTAATTCATAAATATTTTCACAAAGTAAGGGTGAGCTACTGTCAGAACAAAGCAAATTTGCATAATTTGGTCTTGTTAAACTATTCTAAAGCAGTTATTTGAGTCTCCTTTAACAGTTCCTCAGTACAAACCAAACAAGTAGCAATGACTGCAAAATCATAATTAATATTAAAATATCTGACTACATAACTAGCCGAAACTTTTTTCAATGATTGAGCTAACAGAAAAATATGTATAATATCTGTTTTTGTGTGAATTACATGGACACAAAAATTACTTATGTACCACATGTTGCTTATGTTCCACATTTTTCAAAGAAACTCATAATTATCAGTCAGTATAGTGTATTCAAGCCTCATGTCATTCTGGCTAATTAATTAATTTCTTAATTTTTAAATACACCTAAAACGATTTGTATGTCCCAACTTATCATAAAATATTTAGGTTTGGCACGCAGAGTTAATGCAAAGATACTCATAGCAAGTACTTCAGAAGTTTATGGTGATCCAGAAATTCATCCACAGCCAGAAACTTACTGGGGTCATGTTAATCCAATAGGTGAGTTCCACACAATAAAAATTGTTTAACGCTAACAAGTAACAAATTAACTTACTAGGAGAAAGATTAACAGAATTCCACGGAAAAATATTCTTTTAAGCTGTAAAAGCAGTGTTTAAATAGAATCTTCTTAATTTCCTTCTTGAAACATAATAAATCTAAAGACCTAATCCCTTGGGGTAGGCGATTGTAAAGTTTTATTCCTACATAAGTAGTACCTAAAAAAAAACGATTACAACAATAAATTAAATAGTGGGGTGATGGGTAGGTAATCCTTCCGAAAAAAATCATGTAGTACAAACTACATGAGATATTGAAAATACTGAGCAGAAGGGAATTATTTATTTCTCTTTGTTCATTCAAGAAGTTGTTAAGAGAATACTTATACCTGATTTCTAGGGCTTCCCAAAAGTTCAATTTCAATTCTCTCCACTCTCTGTATGTAAAATATGGAAATCTGCAGCCCCATGACTTCCCCCTGGGTGCGGCACTGTATATATATATATATATATATATATATATATATATATATATATATATATATATATATATATATATATTTAAAATTTAAATATATATATATAAATATATATAAATATATATATATATATATATATATATATATATATATATATATATATATATATATATATATATATATATATATATAAATATATATAAATATATATATATATATATATATATATATATATATATATATATATATATATATATATATATATATATATATATATATATATATATATATATATATATATATATATATATATATATACTAGCTGACCCGGCAAACGTTGTTCTGCCATATAAATTATTTTTATCCATCTGTCTTTCTATCTATTCATCTATCTGCCGATGTATATCTACCTATCTATCTATCTATCTAGTTATCTATCTTTCTATCTATCAATCTATCTGACCCGGCAAACGTTGTTTAAATTATTAAAATGGCTATTGAAAAATATGGGTTGTTGATAGAAGGGTGAAAATTAGAGTTGTATGTATTTTTTAAAGCAACACCATAAAAAAATAAAAAATAAAAATTTGTTCAAAAGATAAAAATGTTAATCATTAGGAGTATAAAAAATAGGGGTTGATCGTAAAGGGGTGAAAATTTAGGGTTGGATGTATTTTTGAATGTTGTATCATAAAAAAAAATAGAACAGAAAATTTTGTCTGAAAAATATAAATCAAAAATTAAGAGGTGGACCTCGCTTAACATTTAGGGGGATGAAAAATAGATTTTGTCGGATTCTCAGAGCTAACTGATATGCACACAAAATTTCATGAGAATCGGTCGAGTCATTTCGAAGGAGTTTAACAAATAAAAAATAGGGGTTGATCGTAAGAGGGTGAAAATTTAGGATTGTATGTATTTTTGTATGCTGTATAAAAACAAAAAATTTTGTCTGAAAAATAAAATAAAATTTTTTTGGGGTGGACTACCCTTAACATTTAGGGGGATGAAAAATAGATGTTGGCCGATTCTCAGACCTACTCAATATGCTCACAAAATTTCATGAGAATCGGTCAAGCCGTTTCGGAGGAGTATGGGAACGAACATTGTGACACGAGAATTTTATATATAAGATATATATATATATATATATATATATATATATATATATATATATATATATATATATATATATATATATATATATAAAATAAATATATATATATATATAAAATATATATATATATATATATATATATATATAAATATATATATATATATATATATATATATATATATATATATATATATATATATATATATATATATATATATATATATATATATATATATATATATATATATATATATATATATATATATATATAAGATATATATATATATATATATATTCGTGGCTTTATCAAAAAGTTTTGATAAAGCCAGGAATGTCGTGGCGAAACGTCAACTTTTTAATGAAATCGAGTTTTTTGAGATTCAACAAGCCTGTTATTGCTAATAATTATCAAGAGATTAGAAATAATTCACAGGCAACAACAATTCGAATAAATAATTATATATATATATATATATATATATATATATATATATATATATATATATATATATATATATATATATATATATATATATATATATATAGAGAGAGAGAGAGAGAGAGAGAAAACAGCAATTTCAGAAATGAAGAAGCAACAAAACTGGTGAAAGAATCTCATCGGATAATGGAGTAGGCCTGTATTTTGACAACTATTGATTTAATTCCAATGTAATCATATTTTTGTACAGAAAATTGGAACAGGTACCCAAGAAAACGAAAAGCGCTCTATAATTTCCAAATTCTACCTTTTCGCCAGTATCTCGGTTGCTTTTTCAAAATCTTTTTTCTTCAAGAAATTTTCAACATTGTTTCAGAGTACTTTTAGCGCTTTTCATTTTCAGTGAGGCATCCTGCATAAGTGCCTTACATAAATTATCATCCTAGGACCGCGAGCTTGTTACGATGAAGGAAAGAGGATTTCCGAAACTCTAACATATGCCTATGCAAAGCAGGAGAATATGCATGTCAGAGTAGCTAGAATTTTCAACACTTATGGCCCCCGAATGCATATGAATGATGGACGAGTAGTTTCAAATTTCATTCTGCAAGCTTTAAAAAGTGAAGTTATCACTGTAAGTCTTAATACTGAAAGCTGTAATTAAATTTCACAATCCTATTACAGACTGTCCAATATTATGTCATTCTTTTTTAGATTTATGGCTCGGGTGGACAAACCAGGTCATTTCAATATGTAACTGATCTAGTGGATGGATTGGTATTATTGATGAATTCAAATTATTCACAGCCTGTAAATCTGGGAAATCCGGTGGAACACACAATCAACCGTAAGTTATGTGACATATTTTTTTTTTAATTTATACGAAATGGGGCTTCTAAATCGCGTAACTTTTATTTCCTAAATTCGACATGGATATTGGGATCTGACATGTCAACTGGCGAACTCTGGCGGCCAGATGGATAATTTCTTTTCGCTCCAATCAATCAACGGTATATATACAAGCTTGGCAATGTCATGAATTAAAGTTCTCTAAATTTATGACACACATCTTGCCGATTGCCAATCCCAGCACCAATGCGCAGGGCTCTTCTCTGGAGTCTAAAGACTCTAGCCGCATGCGGTGAATGACCCCACGTAATGAGGCGATATGTCATATGCGACACAATCAATGAATGATACGCTACCCCTAAGGCATCTGAAGGTAGGAATGATAGCAAGTTTCTGAGTAGAAATATGTTTTTGGCACCTTTTCACATACATATTCCACACGGTGAAGCCATCTTAAACAAGGGTCCAGTTCCACCTCTTGTAACTTAGTTGATTCAGAGTTCCGGAAGTCATCAATGCTTCTGAGAGAGAAATCCATTCTAATTGTTTTACTTTCATTTAGGCTTAACTCGTTCGCATGGAACCAATCTGTAACATCCGACTGCGCGTTGTCCATCACTCCAACTAGGGGTTCAAAGGAAATCCCGCATCATCCGCAATCAAAATGAGATCCGAATCACTCGTGCGATATCATTTATATAGATCAAAAAGAGGACTGGACCGAGGACAGAACCCTGAGGAATCTCAGATCTAAAACCATTCACAAGGGGGCACTGCTTTCTATCCGTTATATATGAACCAATCAGTTTCATACTCACATCGTCAAAGTTATAGTGCTTTAGTTTCGCTACCAATATATCAAATGAAATACAGTCGAAGACGTTTTGTGGATCGCAAAATATAGCCCCCAGACAAAATCTGCTTTCAAAGTTCTTCACAACGTCCGTAACAAGATGGTTGCAGCCGTAGCAGTTGAGATATTCCCGCTAAAGTCACATTGGCTTGAAAAATAGAAATCATTAATCTGAAAATTATCAACAATCTGATCTTTTGATGAAATCTTTTTCAGGGGTGGAAGCGAATCAAATATCTGCCGTGGAATGAAAATGAAACAATCATTGTGGTCATCAGGTGTGAATTCTAAATTAGGTTTTTGACTGCGAGTTCCCCTATAGGTATTAATCACGTCCCTGTGGAGTTTAATACGATTATCCGACCCAATTAAACAGGAGGCCCTCTGGCCAATTTTTTGTGGAGGCCCCGGGGCGGTAGCAATCCGGACCTGTATACCATATAGTTCACATCCGAAAGTTCTTCATCAACAAAGTCAAAACTTTCCCCTTCAATTAATCCATAAAATAAAGACCTGGCAAAATCCAGGTTCACATATGGTGCCTGATCACTTATAGAATATGCAAGAGCAATGCTAAAGTTTACCGCTAAATGATCTGATAACGCAGGATCCGTGACCGATGTCCAATAATACCTATCCTCACCTCGACTTAGGAAGAGTGCTAACCTCAAAGCTGACATCAGGAAATTTCGACTTCATGAATAGTCTAAATTCTCCTACAAGTTCTCTAGTACAATCGAGACTAACGCATCCAACATAAATCCACGCCAAGATATCAGCAGCTCTGAGACTACCATCTTTAACATTTTCAGAAGTTCCTCAAATAAGTTTCTTCTGTGTTTGTTTATTCACATGTTTATGGTTCATTTACCTGGTTCGAGAAATTTGTAAGGCTCTTCTCACACTGGGAACTTCACGTCTCTCGCTCCCGAGAGAGATGAAAGCTCTCAGCACCAAAATGCATTGATCCCAATGGAGCAGTCGAAGAACGGGAGCCCTCACGTCGACTGCACCTCGAGCAGCGTCCCCTCCTCGAAATGCAAAAGGAAGAGTGGGTATATGGCAACAGCTCTCGTACGAATCTATTCTACGACTGAGTCCAAGAAGCCAACTAAAAAGGCTTGATGTCTGAATGTGCGGTAGGTATGAGCAATAAACGCTCCCGTATAGGAGCGAGAGACGTGAAGCTCCCCGTGTAAACATTTAACACTCTAGTCTTTACCACCACTGAAGTACTGGTGATCCCGCCATCTGATGACATAGTCGCGTATGTTGCGTCGCAATAAATCAGAAATCAACAATCTTGACAGGTTAGTCTATCTAACCTCGTATCTTTGGTTTGTTTACCATTCATAAGCATATTTTCACCTGGAATATTACTGATTTTCTTAATAATACTAATCAGCAATTGTGTTAGTAAGGGTAGAAAGATTTTTATGGATTGATCATAAAATGCATCCCTTATTTTTAATCGAGAATCATTGTCATCATATCCTTTGTTTTTGAGTGTACTGTAGAATTCAATTATAGCCTTGGCAATAAAATTGTGGTGAAAGATACGTTTTAAATACATGTTGCTATGATATTAGAAAATTTACATTTGGGTAGTAAAAAACGAAATAGTCTTGTTTTGTATTAACATTAGCCAATGTCGTCTTTTCAGAATTTGCTGAAATAATCAAGGATCTTCTTGGTGGAAATAACAAGATTGTCCACTTGGCAGAAGTACAAGATGATCCTCAGAGAAGAAAGCCAGACATAAGTAGAGCTAAAAAGTACCTGAACTGGGAACCAAAAGTTAGCCTTAATATTGGTCTTCAAAAAACAGTTACTTATTTTAGAGAAGAACTTAGAAAATTTAAGCATTCACAAAGAAATAAGTTTGTAGATGAACATTAAATTCTTATTGTATTGTAACGTTTTTCATTGTGAGTTCACTTGTGTGAATAAAAACCGGCAATATTCTATTAACAAACTGAAGGATTCTATTTTTAGTCAATTAATTAATAAATACAACTATTAAAATTAACTAACACAAATTAATCACTTAACCTATAACTATTTATGTAGAAATGTCTATTTATTTCACTTCTATTTACTTCCACTTTATATTTCGTCGCGTGTATTAAAATTCGACAGACTGTGATCGACCCCCGGTCGTTATATATACAGTAAAACTTCGTTTAACCGTCAGTTTCTGTTAACCGTCATTGCTGTCACCTGTATATATTACTGTAAATTATTTTGCCACATTCATAAATGACGTCACACGTTGAGGGGGAGGGAGGGGGTCGGCGAAGAGTGACATTGTGTGACAAGGGGGTGGGAGGGGTCCTGAATTTCGTGACGTCACATTTCAAAATCTACTATAATCGAAGTGTTAAAACACGAACTTTTAACTATTGCTTCACGAAAACCTCAAAAACATATACAACTATATCTGTGTAAATATAAGATATAGTCTGTCCAGCGACAGTTGGCGTGTACGTCACCAATTGTATATGACGTCGATCGTGAACACTGTTGCCAGACGTAATAAATAATCTAAATAGCTAACCCAATTTTCAACAAAATGAGATATCTTGCATGTTTGACAGGGCGGGGATTTTTAGCGGTAAATTCAAATTGACCATTATTCCCTACCAGAATTGTCTATCTATATGGAATCCATATTCATCGATCGATAAATCGAATTTAATTACAAAATCTTCTAGGTTACTCGGCGACTGTCAAACGTGAAATGCCGATTACCGGTCGAGAGGGTCCGACAACATTGCGAATTTTCAATTAAATGACAACTTAACAAACATTTAATTTGTTTTCATTACTCGGAATGTTAGTTTTTCTTGAGAGATACATACGATTTGATATGTTAAGAACAGAATATTTGTCGAAATGGATGATCCGGTCACTATCACCATATAACTACTTACGACAGATATGAATTTTGACCATTTCGAATTTTATTTATTTGGGTAGGCAGCCTTGCGTCGTTATTTGCGCATGGCTGTGACGTACACGCCAACTTAGACTGGACAGACTATACCAATTGTTTTGTCGACCACTCGCTCTACTGTCTACTAGTGTTACGCGCCGACCGCTATTTAGTGATTTTCAACTTACGAAACAAGTTTAAAATGAACAAAAAAAGAGATTTAGTTAATCTTTACCGTAAACTACATGAAACATATAGTCAAGCTTATGCTGATAAAAAAAAACAAATTGTACGAGAAGTTTATAACAACCCAAACGAGAACGAAGTGGCTCCTATGCCAGTTATAAATAATTTAAAGGAGTGGGTTCAATGCGCATGGACTCAAGATTATTAAGTTTGTATCTTTAATTAATATAATATAATTCTATTAATATTTTATGTTTTGTTAATTTCTTTAGTTAACACAGTCAATCGTTTTTTGTTCTAATTTCTTTAATTAATATAATTGATCGTTTTTGTTTTGTTAATTGTTTGATCCGATGTTAATTTTATTGAAAAATAATTTAAATGGAAATAAAACTGATTTCGGAACAGCTGTTTCCATTCAATAATTTCTAAATGTAAATTTGCAGAATATGTGACGTCCCCTAGGGAGGGGGGTAGTCTCACAAATGTGACTAGCTGTGACAAGGACGGGGATGGTCAAAAAATCTTGAAATTCGTGTGACGTGATTTATGGATGACCCCCTACTGTATGGTTGATTCTATGTAACAAATAGTTTAATTTACTATTCCAATAGTGTTCAATTTCTTTACTTTCCGAAAAATATTACATTACTGTGAGAGTGATATCTGTCTATAATACAATTGATTGGGGTCCTGTTTTGGAGGAATAATGGTGTTTCAGTTATCCGTCTATTCGCTCAACCGTCATAAATATATATATATATATATATATATATATATATATATATATATACATAAATAAATAAATTATATATATATATATATATATATATATATATATATTATATATATAAATATATATATAAATATATATAAAATATATAAATATATATATATATACATAAAGATAATTATATATATATATATATATATACATAAATAAATATAATTATATATATATATATATATATATATATATATATATATATATATATATATATATATATATATATATATATATATATATATATATATATATATTGCTAATGAAAGATCATAAATGAAATAAGTTTCTGTTTTGTCACTTTTATTAACTTTCTTAAACTTACTTTCACAATGTAGAAAATTAGATGGAGAATGGGTACATCATCTGAAAGAAAAAAATATATGAAGATTTTATCGTGGAAATAAGAATACGTCTTAACTATCTTGAAAGAATCTCAGTAATTTATTCTCATCAAATTTGAAAATCAGGTTTCAAATGTCTAAGACATCATAGAAAATCTACTAGAATTAAATTCAATTTCAAATTGAAATTAATCAACTAACTCTAGTTCTGTTTATCAGATTTTTAAATGCAGTTGATATTGTGCACATTGATACAACACATAAACTAGAAACACACGAAACAATTTTTTTTTTGAAACTTACTTTCACAATGTAGAAAACTAGATGGTAGATGGGTACATCATCTGAAAAAAAGAAAAGAAATATTTATTTATAAAATATGATTTTATCTGAAATATTTCTAAAATATCTCAAAGGAATCTCAGTAATTTTTATCATCAAATTTAAAAATCAGGTTTCAAATGTCTAAGACATCATAGAAAATTAATATTAGAATCAAGAGAAAACATTTTAAAAATTATATCAGTGTGTTGAATTTGATATTACTATCCAAGAAATATTCACATGCTTTTTGCTAATTATTTAATAACATTTTAAATCCATTATTTCAGTTCAAAGTTAAGCAGATTGATTCAAGCAGTCAGTCTACTAAAATGATTTGTAACCAATCATTGTATTACTTATAAAATAATTTAGGAGAAAAGCCTGTTGGTATATTCTTACGGTTACATCTTAGTGCTAGAATAATATCCGCCATAGCAGTTTTAATTTAAAATATTATTTTTCAAACGCAGAACACTGAGCTGATAAATTTGTTGGGATTTATAAATTTGAAAAGTTTTATTTATATCTAATTTCATGCATACATTGGATAGATATAATCTCGACTTTATAAACAGAGTTTAATTTGACATTTTTGCTTGCACCAAAATATAAACGGCGTTTAAACCGTCTTAAACCCCGCATAAACCAAGTTTACTTAAACGAAGCTTTATAATAAAACGGTGCAAGAGCCTGTAAATAATATTAATAAATGTCTAATAGTTACTCTTATTATAACATACAAATATAATCCATGTGGTTAATTGCTTGAAACTATCTTCCTAATTTATTTCTATGTATTTAATCATTCATTAACCCTTAAAACACCTAAAGCTATGAATTTTGAGCATATAAATGATCTTTCATAATAAAACAAAATATTTTTGAATTGCTCCCTTAAGTATGTGTGTTAAAGTGGCCTCCGGTTCCAGCCACCAGTTTGCCTAAAGCGCGCACGCCCTGGCTGGAACTACTCGCGAATTGTAATAGAAAGAAAAAAATTACTGATTATCGCTTTTTATATTGTAAAAATATTATTTTTGGCAAATGAAATTTGAGCATTATGCATTATAATGATTAGGCAAATAACTAAATCGAATATAATGTAATCCAAATGTTGTTAGAAGTTAGATTATGATACTCATGAAGTCAATTGTATGCTTTCAGAATTTGTTCAATTTTTCGTAATTCTACCTTTTCAAATTATTGAATAATTTTTTCAACCTACACTACTGTATACAACTTTTTGAATAATTTCAGGTCCAAATATGCAGTTTTTGTTTTTTTTTTTGGACGGGTCGTTGTGGCTCGGTTAGCCTTCCGGGAACTGCGACCATGTAGGTCTTTTGTTCTCTAACCTACCCATTCATTGAAACCCAAGGAGGTCGTCAATGGTGTTGATTAACCCGACAACATCCTTGGGGGCCTTGGCCATTACCTCATGGGTATCCAGAACAGGTTTCCCCATATGGGTGGTTCTTAGTCCCGCCAACTCTGGACACTTGCATACCATGTGTTCAGCTGTTTCTGCTTCTGATCCACAGAGCCTACAAATATAATCTGCTGACTTTCCCATACGGTACAAATGGTACTTGGACCGACAGTGCCCTGTCAGCAGTCCAACCATCACCCAAAGCTCAGCTCGTGACAGCCTCAGGAGCTTTCTGGCATAGGTCTGTGAAATCTTTACGAACTTCTTTGACTGTGTTTCTCCAGAGGGTTACTCTACTATCCAACTCCCATTGTTGAACCGCTGCCTTATATTGTTCTTTTCCAAGACCACAGAAAGGCTCAGGTCCAGCAGGTGTTAACCTTGATGCACTTTTCGCAACTTCATCGACTTTTTCATTTCCTTCAACACCACAGTGCCCTGGCACCCACAGTAGAGTCACTTTATTGCCTCTGGCCAGTTGCTTTATGGTATTACGGCACTCCCATGTCAGTAGAGATCCCTGGCTTTGTGATTCCAGGGACCTCAGCGTGGCCTGGCTGTCCGTGGTGATGTAGATATGCGCCCCTTTGAGGTTCATTTTTAGGCACTCCTGAGCGCATACGTAAACAGCCATTATTTCGGTCTGTAGAATAGAGGGTTCACTTCCCAGGGATTTAGAGATCCTCAGTTTAGGTCCATATACCCCAATGCCAGTGCCTCTCTCTGTTTTTGATCCATCGGTAAACCATATGGAAGACTTTTTGTCCAAACGATTAACAAAACTTATTGCACTAGGACGGTCAGCTATGACCGTTTCAAAGGGCGTTTCGAAATCGAAGATAGTTGGCATAACATCCGATGGTTTTGCCAGGAGTTTTGAATCCTGCTGATTCAGTATCCTCATATGTCCAACCCAGTTTCCAGGAAGGAGCTTCTCTATATGCAGTTATAATGACAAGCTTTCCAAATTATATACTTCCGAAATTTGTTCAACCCATTTCTCCAAAATACAACCTCTTCATATTAAAAATAATTTTCTTTCTTCTTATTGTATATTATGTTATTTTCACGAGTACCTATCGCTGTGGTAGTGTACGTCCCAAATTTTATGTTTTCAATACATTTTTTCAAATTAATACCCCTTCATATGAAAAATAAATTTCCCATTCTACGCTTTTGTATGAAATATTTTCCACTTATTTTGGGAAAGCCTATTATAATTTGTTCAATCCATTTCTCCAAATTACCACCCCTTTATAATTTTCCCACTCTACGCTACTGTTTGGAATATTACTCAGATATTTTCAAGCAAACATATTACTAACTGAGATTGAATTCTCGCACATCACTTGGTGAAACATCATAAAGAATAAAATATAAACTTTAAAATAATAAAAAAAAAAAAAATCAAACATAGAAGAAAACATTTTCAATGCTGATAATAATTTAATTACTAACGTTTCATTATGGAGGCGATGATATTTTTTGTATTTGGACCGGTACAGATAGGCAGTCAGATAATTTCCTTAAATATATAAATACTTTCTACAACTCGATTCAATTTACAGTAGAAAACGTTCAGATTGCTAGGAATTTGAATTATCTTACTTTCAACATTTATAGAAAACCAACCTTCACAGATACTTTAATTCACAGCGACAGTAACCAACACATTAAAATAAAACTCAGTGCTTTTCATTCGTTCATACATAGGTTGTTCACGATTCCATTATCGGAAACAAATTTTCAAACTGAAGTTAATACAATTAAATTATTAGCCATCAATAACGGTTACAATGAAAGTCTAATCGACAAGCTCATTGGGAAAAAACGAATAAAGTATCTGTTGCATTCAATATACCCCACGCAAACTATTAATGAAGAACAAAAAAACTTCCCAATAAATTATGTGCCTAATTTGAGTAGCAAAATTTGTAACAGACTATCGAAAAATAACGTTAAAACAATTTGTACAAATAAAAGAAACTTGATGTCATTCTTGGTCAATAATAAAGAAAAATCTAACATCGGAGAAAACAGTGGTATTTACAAAATATTTTGCGACGAATGTCCTACTTTCTATATTGGACAGACAGGAAGGAATATTAATATTCGTGTTGAAGAACATAAAAAGTCAATTTTACAAAACAAAAATACCACTGGCTTCTCTGAACATTGTAGTTTTTTATTTTAAAGTTTATACTTTATTCAAACATATTACTATTGTAGTGTACTTCCAAAACTATTTGTTTTCAGAATTTGTTCAACCCATTTTACTAAAATACAACCCCTTCATATAAAAGATAGTTTTTTCAATCGAAGCTACTGTGTATAATATTTCGCAATTATTTTTATGAGTGCCTGTTGCTATAATAGTGTACTTTCCAAATTATATGTTTTCAGAGTTTGTTCAACCCATTTCTCTAAAATACAACCCCTTCGTATGTAAAATAATTTTCTCATTCTAAGCTTCTGTATGGAATATTTTTCATTAATTTTGAGGAAAACCTATTACAATGATAAAGTAGGTGTAGTAATTCAGAGAAATGGATTGAACAAATTGAAAAGCATATAATTCTGAAAGTACTTCATCAGTTGTTGTCCTGGTCCTAGTTCGAAATTATAATAAGGAAGCTTTTTCATGAATCATGAATGAAGGGGGAACGTCCAAATACCTATATAATATAAAATTGTTTTAAATCTTTGATAATGAGAACAATCAAGGTTATAAAACTGAACTATTAATCAAAAAAAATAAATAATTTCATTGATTCTGAAACAAGAACTCATACTCAACATGTTCAACTAATCAAAGTAACAATTATAGAAACTACATAATTTTGTGTGGAGAATCGATACCATCACATCGTCTTTCTGTCAATTATGATGGGAATTTTCGAAGCGCATTGTCTCAAAAACTGTAATAATTGCTCAAACTTAAAAGTTTTGTAAATTTCAGATTTTCATCTAATAAATAACTATCTTATGGGATTTATTCTATAGCAACATTTGTGTTCACAAAACCAAATCCACAGTGTTCCAGTACACAAGTACAACCTAAATCCTTATATATATTAAAAATTACTCACAATTCTAATACGATGACCCATAGCTTTAGCTGGTAAGTTTCTCTTGAATTTTGCTCTAACTGCTCCACTACTACCATGAGGCCTAGTTACTTTTCCCCATATAGCTCGAACTTTCGATTTAACAGATTTGGGTTTTCCGGGAACGCAAGTTTTGTTTTTAGCTTTATATACATAAACACATTTTTTGCCTACGTAAAACCAGCTATCCTTTTTTGCCGAAGTGCCTTCAATTTTCAAAAGTGCTGTGTTTTCGTGTTGGTTGCGTAAACCACGTTTATAACCTGTGAAGATAGCTTTAGCATATAACCTTCCATGGCGTTTTTTCTGCCTTCTATTTTTAACTACTGTTTTTTCTCCAGCTGGAGTTTCTTTAGATTTCTTAACTTTTTCCGCTTTGGGAGCTTTCGAACCTTCTGGCGTTTTGGCCATTGTGGCTGCAAAAGAAAAACAAATAATACATACAAAGCTAAATGTCAAAAGTACATTCTTAATCCGCAAACATCTTATTAATCAAGGATCGTATAACTCTTTCATCAATTAAATATTCATCATAAACGTATAGTTTTCAATACTATAGTAGTAATTTTTACAAATAAATCATTTCTTTCAAATTAAAATAAAACTTCTTTAACTTTTATCTATCATTACAACTCACCTATATGACTCAAAATCTTAAAAGAGTAAACCTAAACAGAGAATGACAACCACAGACACAGAACACGTTGTGATTTTCGGTTTCCTTCTCCTTAGCAAATCTAGATTCTATAACACAGCAGGTTCCTAGTTTGCTAGTTTCATTGTACTCACAAAATTTATAACTTTTTCAAAATATTGATGGTACTTTAACTAATTTGAAAAAACTGAATAACTATGTATATACATACAATCTTCCAAGTTGGGCCTGCTATAATTATGATTTTAATACAATACATCCAACCTTAATTGAAGCCGTGAATTTAAAAAAATATTAAGATTTCTCAATGCTAGGTAAAACAACGTATTTGACTGACTTGAGACCTCTGACAAGCTACATCTCACGAAGTTTTGGAATCAGTATAATAAGCATCAATACTAAAATAGACAAGTAGGTACAATAAATTTTCAACTAATTATTCAAGGGTCAGCATGCCGAACAGTATCAACGTTCAAAATTGTAATTAAACTCCTATTATGTTTGAACCACTACATTCGCCTGGTGTGTAAATGTAGGAAACTTAGGAAACACAATGACAAAGTCGCAGCCAACTATGGTAATTTTTAAAAACGTAAAATATTGAAAAAATTAGTGTTCAAAACATTGCGTGTGATACATCATTTTGAAAAAAATTTTATTTTATGTAGATTTTCCATGAAAAATATATTTTTTTAAGTTTTTGTTATATCCCAAAATATAAATGCAATTTGACATTTCGGTTTTCAGTTGGGAATGGTCTTCAAAATAATCGATAATTTTGATAATAAAAAAGATATGGCTACTTTTCAAAAATGCAAACTTTTGAAAATCCCTCTGTAGCTTGAAAACGACTTGACATATCAAAAAGCGGTTTTCATAATATTCAAACTGGTCTCAAAAAACGAGCCCAGGACATGACTATTTTTTTTTTTGCTATCTATGCTAGAAGTACCCTAACCTAAACGCCTAAACCCCCTAATCCTTTCGAAATTGGAGCATTCTGTACATTCCTTTTCGTACCCACTAAATAACCCACATTCATTGCACGAGTGTAATCAGTGTATAAATAATGGAAAGACCTACTTGTGACTGAATATCATTTTTGCATTAATTTGTTGAACCAGAACCTGCAACCTGCATTTTCAGTTTACGAAGTAAAAATATTCATGTTACTTACTCTATGGTATAAACTTTTTAATTTTTGTCAATATTTGATGACAAATTGATTAAAATCAGACAAAGGTTTTCTGACGAAAATGAGTTACACTGAGAAACAGTGGTTCAAATTATTAGAGGAGAATGACCTATGCCGAACTAGTATGAATAAATTAATTATGAATTACTTAGTTACTGGTAAGTGCTTTCTACTTGAGTAAATATATATTGAATCAAGGATATGAAATTTAATGTTTTAGAAGGATTTAAAGAGGCAGCAGAAAAATTTCAGGAGGAATCTGGGGTAGCTCCTTCTGTAGATCTGCATAGTTTAGATGAGAGAATTAGGATTCGTGACGCTATTATGACTGGTAGGATACAGGAAGCAACATCACTTATAAACCAATTTAACCCAGAGATGTTAGATAATGATAGATATTTATATTTTCATCTGCAGGTGAGTCTTTTCATCTCGAGAAGGGAAATGTTGAAATTTAGTTTTGTGAAACAGAAAAACAAATTATTGTAAGATAGTCTGACTACTTGGTGTTAATTCTTATTGGCTCTTCTAAATTGTTATGGATAACATTTGGTTTGTCCAAATTGTTTAATGAAAAGGAACATAATATGGTAATAAAATAGTTCAGGTTAACTTAATTTTTTGAAGGAAAAAGTGAGAGAGCGACAATATCCGATATATTCATATTCGGCTTTTGCAGCCTAAAATAAGCAAGAATCTGAAATTTTGTCAAAATCGGTTACTCTGGACATAACTCCATAATTACTAAATATATTGATCAAAAAATAAGTAAGTCATATAATACAAACCAAAAAAAAAGTCATACAAAAATTATGGAGTTATATAACAGATTTTGAATTCTTGCCTATTTTGGGCTGCAAAAGCCAAATGTGAGCTCAGATTTTATTGCTTTCTCACCTTTTTTTCCAAAAAATTGAGCTAACCAAGTGCATGAAAGTATCGAATTAGATGAATTTGATTTTTTAAAAAATTGTGTTTCAAAACGTATTTATCGATTTCATGAATTCGATACTTTCTTGCACTCAGAGGTAGGTTAGTAAGTTAGAATACACAAATATTTATGTGAAAGACCAAAATTGAACCAATAGCCGGTAGATTCCTCATTCATCAACAGTACAACATCGACCTGATAGAACCACTAGTACACAAGACTCCCCTCCATCAGACACCGAAAAGGAAATTACCAGCGCAACCACTATTTGAACACTTATTATCCTTACTATAATATCCTGAGTACTCTTTTCTGCTGTTACACAGAATAGAATAGTTGATGGAATACGTCGTTACTACGTGATAATTTAACATGATGAACAAAAACAAAACTTGAATTTACTACGTTTATCACAAAAATACTTTGAAAAATATAAAACTGCGATTGCAATTTCGGTCACTACACTATCATCGGGCAGATTGAGTTAAGAACTGAATACATAATTATAAATCTGCGCTTACGGGTGGTAAAGAATTATTGCAGGTACCTAAATAGACAAGAGCTAATTGAGAGGATTTCCCAAATTGGTACAATAAAATGTTCTTAGAAAAATCATTATTGTTTGAATACACTAAATATAGGAGAATATATTAAGTCAATCTGGTCGTTCAACAAGATATTTTTTGCATTATGATTGAGTTTAAAAATTTCCAATGATTCTAAGTAAGTTAGTTTGGTTCCTTTCGGTAATTTGTCCATAATTTGGAAGATATCTATTTGTAGAAACAGATGATTTGAAAACGTTGAATCCGTTTTATTTTTCAAAAAAGATTGTTGGTGTTCTTTGAATCTTGTCTTAAATGATCGACCAGTCTGACCTATACACACTCCTTTACATACAGGACAAATAAACTTCTAAACTCCTGAACTGAACAAATTTTGAAGTGATATCTTCGTCTTAAGTTTGAAAGCAATTTTAATATTACGTTTAGGTATGACATTAGCAACTTTCTATGTTGTGAACTAATAGACTTTTTCATGCGAGGATACATTATGCTTTGGAACTCTACGAGTCATATAAAAAGTAACAGACCATCTAAGTTTGACCGATTGACGAAACGTCAACTTATTAATAAAATCGGTTCTTCAAACTTAAATGACCTTGGGATTGTTCAAAATAGAAAAGTAAATACACACATACGTATATATATATATATATATATATATATATATATATATATATATATATATATATATATATATATATATATATATATGTATATATATGAAATTTTTTGTAGAATCAATCAATAGTATCGATGTTTGTAATGGTTTGTTGACTTTTTTCATTTTTATTGAAGTGTATCAATAATCATTGAGAATAAATATTATTATTATTATTATTATATTATTATTATTATTATATATATATATATATATATATATATATATATATATATATATATATATATATATATATATATATATATATATATATATATATATATATATATATATATTATATATTTATATATTTATATAATATATATATATATATATATATATATATATATATATATATATATATATATATATATATATATATATATATATATACATATATATATATGTATATAATTATATACATACATATAATATACCGGGTGTACCGATAAGGGGGACGAGGTGTGATAGTATAAATCGGTCAAGAGAAAACAAATGGCCGCCATGAGGCATAACTGCAATCTAAAATTTTTAAGGTGATTTTTCACTGAAATGAACCTAGTAAGTGTAGTAACAAGATATATGTATGTTGATACGTACATGTCGCATAACTTTAACATATTGTTTACTTAATGTTTGAACATATATTTTGCATATCAACAAGAATCACTTTATTTCATAGTTAATCGTTAAACTTCATCTATTAGCAACCAGTTGTCACAATTATGTTCCTAATTACGTTTAAAAACAAAACTGTTATCTTCTTGTTTTTTTTTAAAATAAATTTTTTGTCTCATATTTATATAAGCGTGAGTGACATTTCTGATGAACACTTTTTTCCAGCAATTGCATTTGATCGAGCTTATAAGAAATAATAATGTTGAAGAAGCACTAGCATTTGCTCAAGGTCATTTAAGTGAAGCAGGAGAAGAAGATCCTTCTGTACTATCAGAATTAGAAAGAACTGTTGCACTGTTAGCATTTGAGGATCCTATTAGTAGTCCGTTTGGAGATCTTCTAGCACCCGCTCACAGGCAGAAAGTAAGAAAAAATAAATACATACACTGTATAGCTCCAATTAAATGTTTATTACTCCAGTGTTCGGAGTAACGGAAACCTGACATTTCAGAAGAAGTTTAACAATACCTTGTGCATTAGTTTTGTTTTAAATAATTAGTTCTGCATTGTGTCTGTTGGAATAAATAGCACGTAATTAATAACTGAAGACGGCCACAGCCGCAATGAGAAACTTTTGAAAAAAAGATAAATAGTACCCTATTCTTTGACTCTTCAAAATCAAAATAATTTGAACCTATTTCGAACATTACGTGGGTAAAGGTTTCTGTGGTTTCCCTTACCATCTAATAATAACAGATTTGAATGTTAATATTGGACTGAATATCACGTAATAAATAACAAAGAAATTTTAGTGAAACATAGTAAACTTTTTCTACTCAAATTTTTTCAAATCGATAAATGTCAAAGAAATTTCAATTTTTTCAAAAGTTTTGATAAAGCCACGAATGTCGTGGCGAAACGTCAACTTTTTAATAAAATCGAGTTTTTTAAGATTCAACAAGCCTGTTATTGCTAATAATTATCAAGAGATTATATATATATATATATATATATATATATATATATATATATATATACACTGCCGTGCATAAAATCCGGGTCATCACGTAATTTGCAATTATTTTTGAAATTTTGAGTTTTTTCGGATTTCTTTCAGGAGTAGTATATTCTATTGACTTTATGCGATGATTTTATCGTGCTCTCTTGAATAAAAGAAAGTTGTTGATATTTGATTGAAAGTGTAATTAAATTACTGAAAATAATGCAAACAGAAATTTTATTTGATAGTTGAAGCAAAAGTAATTTCGAGGATTCAATATCGGGTATTTCCTCCTCGGGCAGTTATAACAGCTTGCAAACGACGGGGCATGTTTTGAATTAGATTCTGAATTACATTCTGAGGAAGATTGTCCCATTCCTGCACCAGTATGTTGCGGAGCTCTACAGAATTTTTCGGGACCGGCACATGTCTCCGTAAACGCCACTTCATCTCATCCCAAACATGCTCGATGGGATTCAAATCTGGACTTCGAGCAGGCCAAACGAATCGCGTGATTTGAACCTCGTCAAGATGAGCATTAACGAACCGAGCAGTGTGGGGCGGTGCATTATCATGCATAAATATTGCATTTTGTCCAATAAATCCCATAAATGGTACAACATAGCCTTCTAGAACTTCTGTGAGGTACCTATGCGCATTCAAAGTCCTATTCTGTATAAATACTAGCTCCGTACGAGCATGAAACGATATGCCTCCCCATGCCATAACTTATCCACCGCCAAATGGAAGTCGTTCGGCGATACAAGCTTCAGCATATCTTTCGCCTTGTCGGCGCCACACTCTCGCACGTCTGTCTGAGCCCGTAAGATAAAATCGAGATTCATCGGAGAACAATACCTTAGTCCAGTCTTCTATTGTCCAAGCCAAGTGCTCTCGTGCAAAATTCAGCCTTGCAGTTCGGTGTTCACGGGAAAGCGGCGGTCCAGTAGCCCTAGTTCGAGAAGATAATCCAGCATCATGAAGTCGCCTCCTAACTGTCCACTGACTTATGTTCACATTTCTCACTTCTTGTAAATGATTTCGAAGGAAAACTGATGTAACCTTTCGGTTTCTCAATGCAGTAGAAGCGAGATAGCGGTCGTCTCTGGCTGTTGTACTTCTTCTTCGTCCTGAACCAGGTCTTCGGGTGAGCAGACCAGTCTCTTCGTACCGTTGAGATACTCGTTGCACACTGGAGAGACTTACACCAAAGTTTCGCGCTTACCGCGGCCATCTTCTATGGCCGCCACAATTCGTGCCGCAATGACAGAATTTATGGCCATTTCACTAACAATAACAATAATACTAAGTCAAACAATGAAATTGAGAACTGAAAAACATGTATGGAAAGCAAAAATATGATGGTAATGGTAATCAGAACCTTCGATGACACACCACTTTTTCATCAAACTTTGAACAAAACAACAACTGACAGTTAGAAATAGTGCCTCCCTCTATTTGTGCAGTGTTGAAACCCAGTGCCAAGAAAAAGTTATGAGTTTACTTGAAATTTCAAAAATAATTGCAAATTACGTGGTGACCCGGATTTTATGCACGGCAGTGTATATATATATACATACATACATATTAATAGAATATCCACTAATAACAAATCATCTGCTAGCTGGTGATGAATAATAGTATTGGATGTTATTGATCTTTGATTTTTCAGTGAATGTTTACAAAATATACATCATTATGTAGATAATGGTAAATTTTTCATTTTAATCTAATTTTCACATTTTTAGTTTATAATCTTGTTGATTTTCTCCAGATTGCCAGTGAAGTTAATGCGGCAATTCTAAAATTGGAAAATCAAGAATGCACCGCTCCTAAGATAAGCTCGCTTCTCAAACTGATTCTTTGGGCTCAGGACAAGTTGAATAAAAAGAGCACCAAGTACCCTAAAATGGTAGATTTAGCAACTGCTATGATAGAGGATAAGTAGATATTTATTTCTAATTTATTTTCGTAATGAATAATATTCCTGTAATATATTTTAAGAGGAAATCTGTTCGAAACTATAACATTTTGATGATTTATAATATTGTAAAGGAAATTTAAGGCCGAACTTCAGTGATTAGAGTATATATCTATATATATTTGAAGTTGTATTGAGGGAGAATTAATCGTCTCCAGTTTACATCAGTTATGAGCAATAAAGACATTTTTTTCTGATTGAATCATAACTGATAACGATCCACAACAAGCAAATTGCGTTTTAGTATTTTAGTTGTATATTATTTCAAATGAAAATACGATTTTATCATATCGAAAATGACACCCTCAATGAAGTTTTAATCTGTTATAATTTATCATTATTAAAGTACATGTTTATATAAATGTTGTTTTTTTAATAATATAATTTGTTCTTCGGAGCAATAATCATGGTTTTAATAATTTTACTTTGGCTATTTGCAGATACATGTAAAAAAAAGGCGTGAGCGGCGTCGAGATGCACTTCTAACGGATTGAAATATATTTCGAAAAATCACGCAAACCAAATTTAAAAAAAAAGAATTTAAAAAAAATTGCGAAGTGCATCGTGGTTGAGAAAATGAATTCAAACCAAAAAAAGATTTTAAGTCAACATAAACTCAATGTACTTACCAAATTTCAATCTTCTAATTCAATCGGCAAAACCTGTGGAGTTCGGCAATTTTTCAAAAACCAGGAAAAAAAATGTAAAAATGGCGACGGTTAGAAAAATTCAACAAAATTTTTCATAGTTTCGTTCTGCAACGAGAACAATCCCAAGTACCAATTTTCAGCTCATCTCCGCTGGAGATGCCAACTGGAGAATATATATTTATATATATATATATATAATATATATATATATATATATATATATATATATATATATATATATATATATATTCGAAAAACTTGGTTCTCGGAATGAACCGGGTAAAAGATTTGAAAAATCTCGACGTTTCGGCTCCTTTTGCGAAGCCATCTTCAGGAGAATTAGAAGGAAAATAATTCAGATACGTGGCCTCAATCTGCCTACTCCACGATTCGAATTAGGAGGAATCGGAAACAATACGATTGCGTGGTCACAACCTGCCTACTCCAGCAACCGTAGTGCTTCCTGTCAACTCTGAAGTCTCAACCTGCCTACTCTTCAGAGTCAACTGCCGAAACGTCGAGATTTTTCAAATCTTTTACGCGGTTCATTCCGAGAACCAAGTTTTTCAAATACTTCTTTCTGTAATCTCTTGATAATTATTAGCAATAACAGGCTGGTTGAATCTTAAAAAACTCGATTTTATTAAAAAGTTGATGTTTCACTACGACATTCGAAAAAATTGAAATTTCTTTGACATTTATTGATTTGAAAAAACCTGAATAGACAAAGACGACTTTATTTATTATGTGCTAATCAGTCCAATATAAACATTCAAAATTGTTATCATCAGAAGGTAAGGGAAACTACAGAAAACTTTACCCACGTAATGTTCGAAATAAAAATAAAATCGAGTTTTTTAAGATTCAACCAGCCTGTTATTGCTAATAATTATTAGGGTGTCCCACCAGGAACTGCATCGATGGATATATGGAAAACTAAACATAGGAAATATCTCAAAATTTGGCTGTGTGCTAATGTCGATGGGGGACATCCGGCTAAAATATTTTCAAGGTGATGGCACTTCCGGTTATACCGGAAGTAGGTATCAGTTTGCTTATTTCAAATGGGACACCCTGTATATTATTACATTTTTGGATTCTTCACAAAATTCTAGATAGATTTTATATATAATGTCCTATACCTATCTTCAACTGTTTCGGAAATATTTGAATTTATTTGTCAAAAATTACGTATGCAGATCGAGTAATAATCATATTTTTCTTCAAAAAAAACGGTATTACTGCCCAATAAAGATAAATTTCCTAATAGAGGTGGTTCTGTTTTAGCGTAAGATGAATAGTATTTTGACATTTAATATACAGGGTGCTCAGTAAAGTATTACAAAAATGGATGTTGAGAAACTACAAAATGTCCATTTTTTCAAATGAATACCTACAACTTTTATTATTTTATTCGATTCAGTATCAAAAATAAGGGCTACTTTGTGTATTTTGTAATAGTAGGCGTGTGATGCCATATTTGTTCTCGGCCAGGTTACCATGGAAACAAATTCCAAAGAGATGTCATTATTCGAAAAATTATTATATATAGTAACACAATCATGCCAAGTCGTTTGAATTATACAAACGAAGATTACCTGAATTTGTTTATTATTTATGGAGAGTGTAATAAAGTGATAACAAAAACATGTGATATTTTTGCTGCTCGGTATCCGCAAAAAACCAAGCCATCACCAAATAGGTACCGTTAAAAATATAATACAAAATTTTATAAATGTTGGATCTGTCAAAAGCAATACGCAGAAAATTAAACCATACCTATTTGGTGATGGCTTGGTTTTTTGCGGATACCGAGCAGCAAAAATATCACATGTTTTTGTTATCACTTTATTACACTCTCCATAAATAATAAACAAATTCAGGTAATCTTCGTTTGTATAATTCAAACGACTTGGCATGATTGTGTTACTATATATAATAATTTTTCGAATAATGACATCTCTTTGGAATTTGTTTCCATGGTAACCTGGCCGAGAACAAATATGGCATCACACGCCTACTATTACAACATTTCAGGAAATCATTTTTCTTAACCAAAAACCATTAATTTGCAAATATTTCGAAAACTATAAGATTTAGGAATAGGCGACCTTATACAAAGTAGCCCTTATTTTTGATACTGAATCGAATAAAATAATAAAAGTTGTAGGTATTCATTTGAAAAAATGGACTTTTTGTATTTTTTCAACATCCATTTTTGTAATACTTTCCAGAGCACCCTGTATATTAAATGTCAAAATACTATTCATCTTACGCTAAAACAGAACCACCTCTATTAGGAAATTTATCTTTATTGGGCAGTAATACCGTTTTTTTTTGAAGAAAAATATGATTATTACTCGATCTGCATACGTAATTTTTGACAAATAAATTCAAATATTTCCGAAACAGTTGAAGATAGGTATAGGACATTATATATAAAATCTATCTAGAATTTTGTGAAGATTCCAAAAATGTAATAATATTTAGGGTGTCCCATTTGAAATAAGCAAGCTGATACCTACTTCCGGTATAACCGGAAGTGCCATCACCTTGAAAATATTTTAGCCGGATGTCCCCCATCGACATTCGTACACAGCCAAATTTTCAGATATTTCCTATTTTTAGTTTTCCATATATCCATCGATGCAGTTCCTGGTGGGACACCCTGTATATATATATATATATATATATATATATATATATATATATATATATATATATATCTATATATATATTTATATATATTTATTTATATATATATATGTATATATATTATATATATATATATGTATATATATATATATATATATATATATATATATATATATATATCTATATATATATATATATATATATATATATATATATATATATATATATATATATATATATATATATATATATATATATATATATATATATATATATAATAATGTATTTGAATACTTTTGACGCTGATTAATGACTAAAGGCCAAATTTGCAACGAAATCTTTATTTCGGCAGATATGTTTCAACGATAACAATTTTCACTGCGATATACATAACTTTTAAGTGCTATATAATAAGACGTTTAAAATAACATACATTCAAATACAACAGTTTAGTATATTAGTACACTAGTCTTGAAATAAAGCAGAGGGACTTAATTACTTTACTTTAAACTTACATAAGATAAAAAAAGTTTAAAATATTTTTTTTGTAAAATGGATTAATTGAATTTTTATGAATCGGCTAATAAAATACGACTATTTTTACAAATCTCTTTGCTAAGCGAAACAGGACAAGAGATCAATAAATCTATATTGCTTTGGTAGCCATTTTGTTTAAATTGGTTGTATATATTTTCAGAGGAATGTTAAAAGGGTAAGTTTCAACAATAATTTATTGTAATACATTATGTATGTTGCCTAATATTTTATGAAATCTACTAGCATTGAGCATTAGTATAGTCTATGGTTGAAAGAATTTGTTATTCACAACCAATTTTCATTTGTTCAAATAAATTTATTATTCACAACCAATTTTTTTTTGCCTACGATAACAAGTCTACAGATCTTCTGAACTAACGTGAATTCTATTGCTAAAAGATTTTACAAAAATATCAATATATATATATATATATATATATATATATATATATATATATATATATATATATATATATATATATATATATATATGTATATCAGTGGCGGCTCGTGAGTTGTTGGTTTAAGGAGGCTACAAGAGGTGTTAAAAAATTAACCATAGGCGAAAATTTTTAGAATTTCAAGGTCTTATTATTTAAAGAAAATCAAAGTAAAACAAGCACTTTAAAATATTAATTTCTTTGCGAAAAAAATTGTTTTCACTTTCGAGTGTCTACCTTGAGACCTACAACTCCTATTTACAATATTCACAAAAACTCTTTTCAGCCAATTAATCAATTCATCTATTCATCAAATTTTTTTTTTCTGTCACAAAATAGGTACCTACCTACTTACTTAACTAATTTGTTACCTATTCAAGGAATTAATCAATTGTTGCCCAGCAAAAACCAACGGGGAGGTGAGACATTTTTCTTGCCAAAAATAAAATAGGACCCTCCCAAAAATAGATTGAAATAAAACAGACAGAGACATTTCCCCTTGTAAAAAGTAAACACTGCAAACAAAATAATTTATTTTTTACCTATGATCTGGTTAGCCAAGGATGTCTCTCATAATTTCTGATATTAAAAGCGCGATTATGTTGTTTGTTACGCTGAACCAAATTGTTTAATTCCGGGGTAGGTCGCAATGTTTTTATCAAAAGTTTATCGTCATAACTTAGTGCACTAAAACACGGAATATTATTGAGGAGGCGGCTCAGCCTCCTTCGAATAGCCGACCCTGATATATATATATATATATATATATATATATATATATATATATATATATATATATATATATATGTATATATATATATATATATATATATATATATATATATATATATATATATATATATATATATATATATATATATATATATATGTATATATATATATATATATATATATATATATATTATATATATATATATATATATTTATATATTGCGTCAATAGTGAATTGTCGTTTTTGAAGCAATGAACTACTGAACGAATACTATGAGAATGGCCATGATATCAACAACTTGAATTTTATAAAGAGATTGGTTCATCCTCAATTGGTTTAACACTACCTCATGAGCATGCTCAAATAAATCTGTTGAAATAAATTTTCTATTGTTTTATTTCTGACTCCTATATAAGAAAGAATATATTCACTCGAAAGACTATACATGTTTGTCTGAATAGTAACAAATCACCACTTTGATAAACAGCAGAATAATTTCCCATTAAAGACAATCTTATATTAGAATGTACTTCTGAAAAACTAATTAAACCATTAAATAATCCATTCCTAAACAAGTTCTGCTGTTGACTAACTTCATTAATTCTCATTTAATATAATATACTGCTTTCATTGAAATGATTTTTTAGTATTTCCATTATATTTCAAGCAAATTGGGTTAGATTTATTTGAACATGATATGTACTGATATTTTCACTTCTCAATTAATGAAATTAATAGATTCAGAGGAAGTGATATTCTACTTCATGTCTAGAGTACAAACAAAATCAAGAATCAGAAGACATTTTTTTTTTAAAGTTAATAAACCTCAGACATGTTTCGAGAAACGAACCTGAAAATGATTGTTGTCCACTTTTACGAAAAACCAATATAAAAGTATTTGATTCCCTAATGAGTTATTCTGTTCAGTTTCAAAAATGAAAATCATTTTCACGACTTTCTTTATTCGATTTTTCGGTCTAGAGTCAATAAAATAACATTAGGTAAGTAAAGCTATTTAGCTACAAAAAAAAAGATAGCAGCTAATATTGATAATACAATGGTTTCATGATAAGTATATTATGTTCAAATACTTATAATAAAATTAAATAGTTTTCGAAAATTCTATGTTTTTTTAGTAAATTATGTACCCATCGTAAAAGTTTTACATACGAAAGAGATACTATTCAGGTTTCACACACAATGATAGGCATAACCAAGTCCTTGAAGATGTATGTATATTCAACGATTTGACCAACGTCTATGCTACCATTAATACAGTGGATTGATGATATTTTCAAGATTTTCAAATGTGGAAATTCCAAAGGGATAAGTAATGCTTCGTCGGGTCCTATCAATTCAAATGAAATACCCTCAAACTGGGTGAATCGGGACATTCAGGTTTATGGTTAATTTAACAACAACCAAGTCTCGAGGTGAACGTTTTGAGCTCAGTTAGCAGTTAGAAGATAAAACAAACATGCTGGTGCGTGTGTTGACATTAGCTTCCTGTTATATTAGTGTCAACTACAGAATATAAGAGGGCCACAACATTTTATTTAAAATTAACGATTTTTGATTGATTAAAAAACTTTGCCTGAAAAGCACAAAAGGAATGAAGGTAGGAGAACTGAAAATTTTCATATTATAGTTTGAAGTGTTTTATATAAAGGAAAAATAATTTATCAGAAAAAAAATTAAAATAATGTATAGGTACCTATACGATTTTTAAAGCAAAAAATGTCACTTTTAGGGGTCAATCGTAAGGGCATAGAAAAAAGTACATGGGACACGTGTGTGCCAAATAGTATATTGTATAATTAGTGGGAAAGGCATAATATTCCCAAACGACTGTGATAATTACCAAACGAGGAGCGTAGCGACGAGTCTGGTAACACAGGAGTTTGGGAATATGCTTTTCCCACGAATTATACATACTATTTTTTCTCCGATCGTTGATTTACATTTAAAAAATTGATTAATTAAAAAATATTTCATCCAAGATGTAATCAAGTAAGTTTAAATAGGTTTCTCTATGTTCATATTGAAATATAGAAATAGTAACCATGGAAATTACTCTGTTATGACAAAAGTAAAATAATTTTAAAGCTGGTTTTGTTTGATTCGTTGTATTTTATAAGGAATTAAAAAAGAATTAGTAAACATGAACACTGATAGTGATTATTTGTTGTCTTGCACGGCTCCTGAACTAGTAGAAGCCGCGAACGTGGCTTCACTTTATTTACTTCCGGCGAAATCCAGAGAGAAGTATGAACTTGCGTACCAACGCTTCATGAATTTTTGTAGAAAAAACAACAGTGTATCCTTTTCTGAGAATGCACTGATGGCGTATGTTGCTGAATTGGCTAAAACAATGAAATCTTCGACGTTGTGGGCACATTATTCCATGCTTCGATCAACTTTGTCTGTTAAAAATAATATTAATATTGCCCAGTACCAAAAACTGAGAGCAGTTTTAAAACGTCAAGCTACAGGATACAAAAAATGTAAATATTAACAACAATTATAAAAATTAAAACCATACTTTGTTTCATTTTAATGTAATAATCCATTTGTTACATTACCGCACGCTACAGCAGTGCGGTATAGAATATTACCGCACTGTTATTTTCTAATTGCTTAGCAACTGACCACTATTCTGGAATGTTGAGCTTTTCGCATAGAAAACAGGTCAAAATAGTGTCACTTTTCCCACGATTGGAGAAAAAATTATATTGCTTAAACGTTGCCGAGGGCTCTACAACAAATCAGAAGAGGTCAAATCGGCATACGGAAGGAAGGACGATCAAAGATTTTGAAAAATGATATTATGTTAAACTTGATTATTGTAAAATAATCCCCTCTTCATGTTGTTTTTGTCGTTTTCATTCCTATTTTGTGCAATGTTCCTTTCGAATATTTTTCTGTCCCGTTTCGTCCCATTACTGGGGTGTATCGATCATTTCTAATAAAATAAATGGGTTTTTTTTACCTCTTTTGCGGGGCGAATCGGGACACCTACAAAAAAATTTCTTTTTAATGGCCAGACAAAGTGGCAGGTGAGGATGATATGGCGTTTTAAAGCACTAGCAGAGACCTAACTTTTGGCACTGCTTTGGAGCCTCTCTCATTTAAGAAAAAAGTTATTTACAAAAACATGTAATATCTTTTCTGATTCACCCCGTTTGACGGTAGTTTTCTTTTGTCCTCTATTGAATTTCTAGTAATTACATAAATACAAGTTGTAATTTATATTATATATAATAATATAATATAGGCACTTGGTACTATTGTTTTGAAATCCATATTGCAATTTTATTTTTGATTAGAATTTATATCTTAATGCAGAAGTACAGAGCACAACGTATTACAAAATTGGAAGTCTGAAAAATATATAATGAAAATAACTTGTAATAAGCAATGAAGGTTTTCTTCTCGCGAACTATTCCACTGAGTTCAAAACATTATCTTTTTTAATTTGAAAAAGTAAGGATCTTCCTCTCATTTTTTTTTGAATTGATGTGGCCTTTACTTTGTTAAAACCCATAACAATATTATTAGAAAAACACATGTTTGATTTTGAGGTTTATTATATTTGACTCTATGATGCGGCGTTTCCCCACACGGTGGCTTCTTCGGATAGAATGAATCTTGGTACCTTTTTACATAAAAGTTTTAGTACCTACGGAAAAACGATTACAACAAGAAATTAATTTAGGGTGGAGGGTAGGTAATTCTTCCAGAAAACTTGCTCAAACTACATCAGGTATCAAACATATTTAGGAGAATGATTTGAGTCAATTTGTTCGTTCAGTAACAGATCAGAATTCTTATACCTGTTAATTTCTAGGGCTTCCCAAAAGTTTAATTTCAATCCTCTATTTTCTCTAAATACATATGGAAATCTTTATTAAATGAATGATTCTCATCTAGAAAACGATTGGAATAATTAGAATCTCTCTTATACATAAAAATTTCCGGATTTACCGTTAAAATAAAACGTGGCTTTTTCTAATAATAAGATCGTCATCTCGTCAATTTTGATGAAAATAAGTTGAAGCAGTGAAGATTTTGCTATCACGATTAATTCTATTGGGTTGGAAACATCTGTTCTTCTTTAATTTGAAAAGAAAAGAATCTTTCTCTAGTTGATGAAAATGTGTATAGAACACCATTGAAAATACCATAAGATATATTACCTGAAACCCAGAATACAATAATGAAAACGTCGCACATTTGTGTACTACCCCCCATATACTATAGCAATTTCCACCCCCTGGCACCACAAATATTTTTAAAAATATACTTTAAGCATGGGTAAAGTAATTGAAGGTAGTAAGTACATAATGAATTTGTTTCATGTCAAAACTTGTGTGCGTATTTGCCATATTATATAATATTTTTATCCAGATACATTATGTCTCACTCCTGATCTATTTCATCATTGAAAATAATAATAACACCATAATAAAAGTGTAATAACCCTCAAGAAAATTATTCAAAGGTTAAGCAAAGTAATTTTTGTATACATGTATCTGAATTCAATGAGCTTATTTACATGGAATATCACAAAAGATGTTAATTTTTATATAGTGTAGAAACCGTTGTTATATAAAGGAAATACACAAAATTATCTCACCTCGATTAAAAATATATTACTCTTCACGCTAGGCAATTGTGGTCAGAAGTTCAATTTCCTTGAATTGTTATCTATGAGAACTGAATGAAAATTTTTTTCATACGAGTCGTAGATTTCGGTGTTATAATTAATACAAAAACGACACATATATGACTATTCATATCCAAAATTGTTTTTTATATTAGCTCTCATAAATTGTACACACTGTATCTCGTAGATAAAATAATACTGAGTAAATGTAGAATCCTATATCTGTATTACAAGTTTTCTAAGGAAGTCCAATATAAAATTGAATTCTGAATTACTTTAATTGAAATTGAACAGAGGATACTCAATATTTATAGGCCAAGCTACAGAGATTTTTTCATGTAAAAAGTGTTAGAAGAAAACCAGCTCCGCCATTGTGTGTAAAATAGTTCTACATGATATAGTGATATGTTTTTCACTCGACTTTATTATTTATATCTTTGTTATTAACAATGTTATGCAAAAAATTTTTTTTAGTTTTTTGCTTATAAAATTGAAACTATCAGAGTAATCGTGATGGTGTTAATAGACTTATTGTAGGTCGGACGACTCGATCAGACCCTTAGTCTAAGGGAAAATTGGAAAAAACCGGCCAAAATGCAGTTTTTTCAAAAGTTCATAACTCGGTTATTTTTTGAGTTGTAGCGTAGATCCTCCGGTTAGTATTATTTATCAATATAAACTTTATTTGTGCGAAGAGCAGGAACTGTCCGATGCATAGTTTTTGATCTGTGGCCATTTGAATATTTTTCTATGCAATTTTCCAGCAGACCTGAATGCGACAGGTATGGTCTGATTTCAATTTACAAAAAAGATTTTGAAAGTAGAATTCTCATAGTTCAAAACGTTCATCTTTGTTTTTCATGAAAACGCTGAGAAATATGTTAAAAATAAAGCTGAACATGACGAAAAACGGCCGAGAAATAACCGTCATGTTCAAAATGCCGACGCTTTCTAATATTGTGCTTATCCTTGCCTGCTGCTCTACCCCCACTCTTCAAGTATTCTCACGCGCTCGGCCCTTTTTCGTCATGTTCAGCTTTATTTTTAACATATTTCTCAGCGTTTTCATGAAAAACCAAGATGAACGTTTTCAACTATGAGAATTCTACTTTCAAAATATTTTTTGTAAATTGAAATCGGATCATACCTGTCGCATTCAGGTCTGCTGGAAAATTGCATAGTAAAATATTCAAATGGCCACAGATCAAAAACTATGCATCGGACAGTTCCTGCTCTTCGCACAAATAAAGTTTGTATTGATAAATAATACTAATCGGAGGATCTACGCTACAACTCAAAAAACAACCGGGTTATGAACTTTTGAAAAAACTGCATTTTGGCCGGTTTTTTCCAATTTTCCCTTAGACTGAGGGTCTGATCGAGTCGTCCGACCTCTCATTTTTTCGTCTTTTCATTTTCTACAATAAGTCTATTGACACCATCACGATTCACATTCAGCGATTTTCTGCATAAAACTGTTAATAACAAAGATATAAATAATAAAGTCGAGTGAAAAACATATCACTATATCATGTGGAACTATTTGACAAACAATGGCGGAGCTGGTTTTCTTCTAACACTTTTTACATGAAAAAATCTCTGTAGCTTGGCCTATTACACAAAACTAACGTTTCTAGTTAATATTATATCAAACTATAGATTATGTTTAATCAACATTATTATCTGATAGTGACTATTATAAAATTCTTTGAAGAAAAATTATGGAATCAGTGGAAATTTGACGTAACATTTCACCAACATCAGAATATTTAAAAAGGTTTTGATTAATATTTGCATGAAATTACTTAAGAATATCCTATGATTTCATCTTAGCTAATTCTCATCTTTATAATTTTTAATAATAAGATACTGGCGTTGGGCACATTATTCATCGCAGTTGTTTCCATGAAATTTCCAGTCGTATTAGACATTTTGGTAACATAGTTAATAGTTATTTAATAAACTAGTTTGTCCACGACTGTACTATAAATCATTCATTATACGTGTGCTTCCTGAAGTATAATTATACCTATTAATCACTAGTGAATAATGGTTTATTATACACTGCATGACGTCACACTCAAAACGTATGTCCAAACTTGAGACTATCATTCACATTGTTAGGATAGTATTGTTATTAGATTTTTAGGTTTTATGTAACTAAGATAACTTTCAGGCAAATTATTGAACTAATATTTAATATAATGCCCAACTTATTGAATATTTACTCTAATAAATTATCTATTTCATATTTATCAGAGTGAAAGAAAGGAATTGAATCGATGTCGAGTGAATTAGTTGACGTTTACGTGAGTATGCAGTTTTCAGTGAACACAGAAAATGTTATGTCAACGCTTTTGATAACTATTTTTATTGTTGAAAATGCAGATTATTACTAATTTTTTCGAGGAAGTCGTGGACAAAGTATAGTATTCTACTCGCATAAAATTACAATTTTTCACTCGGGTGAATTGCGACACTCGCTAGCAGCTCGTGTCGCAAACTTCACCCTCGTGAAAAATAGCAATCATTTTGTGCTCGTTGAATAATATACTACCTATTATTCATGATAGCGATTGATGGTCTAGAACTATTAATAGACCATCAATCGCTACATCAATAAACGAGTTTATTACAAGATTTTTCCGTCGACCTCATCATGAATTGAGTATAAATTCTTGATTGAAATAAATTTTTATTTTGTATAATAGATACATTTGACACAATATAAATTTCTATGTTCATTTCGATATATGTATTGATATTTATGCTCCCGATGGAACAATTTGAGAAATTCATAGATGGAATATTAGACATGTCACATTCTGAATTGTTCACATTACCTACAATATCCGATAAGGAATATGTGGAACTGGTGGAAGCTGAAGTGTTAATTACTTTCGAATGATTATTGCATAAAATTTTTTCCGCAGTTTCTACTTTATTTTGTATAGAGTTAAATCTTTCGCTTTGAATTATGAATTCCTTTTCTCTGTGGAATAACAGTACAGACTAGGGCTGTTGATATTTTTTAAAATATCGGATTTTCGATATATCGATATTTTTAAATATATCAATATCGGAGTTCGATATATCGAAAAAAAATATCGATATTTCGATATATCGATATATCTGCTTTATTTTTGAAAAAATCGTAAGTCAACTCAGAAATGATCACACAGTTTATAGTCAAGTATATTTATTAAACGAATTATATTATAAATTTATATGTTTTAGGAAGTTATAGTTCTTCGTAATTATTTTTAGAGTTTAAATAAAACAATTATGTATACCAATATTTTTCAGTAAGCGTTCTTAAAAATAATCTTTGTTTTATGTATTCAGCTGTTTGGCTACTACGATTATTAGGCACTAAAAAGATTGATTGTAGAAGCAACTCGTTCAGATGCTAGAGATGTAGCAGAAGAAATTGAATATTTAATAGTTATTTCTGATAGCACGGGAGTAAAATGCCTACTATCAATAGATATAAAATTTCAGGGCATTTGATGACCTTGAAATATTTGGCTGATCTGAATACTGCTTTCATTCAACAGGTATTGTACCAAAACTTCTGCCAGAAAATACATTTGCATTAGCCATATTTTCAAGAGCATTTCATGTCGATCCCATCGAAAAAAAAATTAAAAATAAAAATTTATTTTGAAAAAATATCGACCATCGATATCTATATTTCAATATCGAACTATCGATATATCGTCCAAAAAAATATTAGTAATAAATATCGATATTTCGAAATAATAATATCGTTATTCCGATATATCGATATTTTATCAACAGTCCTAGTACAGACACAGAATAATTCAACTATTCCATGCTGATTACTTCTATGTTTGATTACCCATAACAATCATACATTAAAATAGGAGAAACTGTACATTAAAATGGGTCATTAATGATCAATTTCGTGTACGTTAAAGTAAGCTTTTATTTAGAGGTCGACGGAAAATATATTTTATATAGTATGAAATAAAATGACAACTAGATTGAATCCGATATTGATTTCCAGTTGAAAATTTCGAACTATTTTATACGTTAGTGGAAAAATCACTATCAGATTAACAATTTTTAACGTACCGAATTTCTTACAATTTAAAGCGATTATATTGAGCCTTAATTAATCATCAAATATTTCTTTAACGCTCTTAAACAGGTGTTCCGAAAAATGGATCCCCAACTCCATCGCCACTATTCGGGTTAGAATTATAAACATACCTCGCCAATAATTTTTCTTTCCTTTGCTCATTTCCCAAGTCGTTATTCTCGTTAGGACACAATCTCAATGCTTTTCCAACGCGCAGATTTTGACCATGAAAGCTGAAGTATTTCTTGTTAACAATTGGTTTTTGAACACTAGGTATGATAGTTTCAACATTCGTGTTAGGAAAATTTTTCACAAAGATATCTGACAGAATATTATGAACGTTTTCTTCGAATTGAGGACTTGTATCTGTGTAGACTGCTTTACATTTGTAGACAGTTGTTTCTCCAGAATCTTCCTTTGTGATTTCTTTCCCCTTCTGGTTTTCTGTACATGGTGCCTTCTTTTCGTCGTCGTAATCAGATGCAGTAGTCGAAACATCTGAATATCCATCATGTTTGTTGAATATACTTTGTAGAGTCTTTACACCGAAATATTTCTTTTTATGTTTCCTCTGAGTCTTTCTGTAATCTCTTTTGTTTTTACGAACTGGCGAACTGCCGCAACTTTCATCCGAGTTTAACAAACTTTGATCACTTTTTGGATTGCACAAAGAATCATTAGAAGCACATACATTATCAAATTTTGCGATATAACTTAACTTTTTGTTAGCGGTGTTAGTTTGCAGGTTTTTAGGAGAGTGTGAATCGTTTGAAGCAATGTCGGTAGATAAAATCTCAGAATCTAAAATCATATCTGTGCTTGTTTGCATCGGAGAAGAAAAATTATCAGAAGTTAGAGAATTCAACGAGGAATTGAAATTTTCGTTACTGCAAGTATTCACTTCTTCAAATCGGATGAGATCTTTACTATTGTCGGCCAATAAGATGTCGCTTATTACTGAAATATCGTCTTTATTTATGAATGGGATTATTTTATTCAAGAAATTTGATGTTTTATTGAATTCTATCAAGTGTTTGTTATCAGGCATTAATAGAATGGTTTCAGTGTTTTCTTTGTCTATGATGTTCTGATTAATTTCAGTACGAACCTCATTGCAATTCATTGCAGGATCCGTATCTATGTGTCCTATATTTCCATTTGAAAATTTGTATGATGGATTTGTAATTTTTGAGTCCAAGAGAACTTTGTGATAAATATTTAGCTTATTCGAAGCAATGTTCTTGCCTTCCGTTTTGTTGACTGGTAAATGTTTTGGATCTGAGAAATTATATATACTTGCCCTTGACGTACATCTGAAATAGTCAATAGAAGTTCCGTGAGTTTTTTGGATTTTTTATAAGCGTGCCACTGAAAACATGCCAAATTTAAGTGTGTTCAGTTTTTATCATGCTAAAACGCAACATACTATGCTTGAATAAAACGTAATGGCAAAATTGAAAATAAAAATAGGCCAATCAGCTTAACTTAATGATACAGACTATTGTCACAACGTGTTATTTTTAGATGAAGTTTTCATTTCGTTATTTTCAAAAATGAAATATGCATTTAATCAAAAGTATGAGTACAATTTTTACAGTAACTAAATATTTAGTAGAAGATACAGTCCGGATCTATGGAACGAATCTCAGGATATAGTCGCGTCAATGAAGCCGGAAAACAGGCAAAGTCCTCAGAAACAGCTCCGATTTTGATAATTTTTTTTTAATTTTCGTTTTCTTATATTATTGAAAATAAGAAATCTTTCGGAGGGGGGAAATAATTACTGGGGGTGGTTGCCACCCCTTTTCGGTCTTGGAAAATTTTTTTTTCTGAATAATCTCGGATATCGATAGAAGGCCAAATTTTAAGCAAAAAATGTTCTATAAAGTTTTTTAGAAACCCAATACTTTTCAAGTTATTGGCAATTGAAAATTCGGAATTTTCAGTTTACTAATGTTTAATTCACTAAGTAGAAAAAAATACGGTTAGTTGTTGGGCCATAACTCCTTCAATTTTGAAGGTATCACAACTTATAAAAAACCATTTTAAAGATAATTAAAAGAGCTACAACTTTTTTCATTGCAATATGTAGTGAAAAATCTTTTATTTTAAAACGGTGAAGGGTCAAAGGGCTCGAGAGAGACTGTGATTGCGCTACTGCGCACTCTTTGAACAATCATATCTCCGTCAATTTTCGTGTGACAGGGGAAAAAAAAAACATTATTTTACGTGCAAAAGACTTTTAACGGTGCTCACTTTAAAACTTATTTCAAGCACTATAAAATCCTTTTTCATTAGCATGCATAAAATTTATTCGCTCTCCGCTAGATGGCATTGAATACATCGATTAAATTTCAGACAGAATAAAAACGGCTTTGATCTTCAATATCTCACTTAATATATCACTTAGAAACTGTATGAAAAACCAATTTGTTCATTTTTTTTACCTGCTACAATTTTGTTCAATAATATATCGCATAATTTCGGAGATATTTGCAAAAAACCATGGGAAAATTCCGAATTTTCAATTGCCAATAACTTGAAAAGTATGGGGTTCTAAGAAAACTTTATCGAACATTTTTTGCTTAAAATTAGGTCTTCTATCGATATCCGAGGTTATTTTGAAAAAATTTCCACTATCAAAAAGGGGTGGCAACCGCCCCCAGGGTGAAAACGGAGTTCGGGCCAATATCACTTTTGAAGTTTAGGGTAAGATAAGCCTAATTACAAAATTTCATGTAAATCGGTTCATAGTAAAAAATTTCTGAGCTAAAAAGCTTCAATGACTGCACTATTTACCAGGTCAATAAAAAAAATAACCATACTTTTGTTTCGACCCGCACAATAAATTTTTTTGATGTAAATATTGAATTATTATTAACAAATGGTCTTTCAACAACTATTCTTAACACCAAAGTTCATACATGAACAATTGTTTTCAAAGAAAACCACGCAAAACTTATTTTTATATATAAATGGCGTCTATATTGTTTAAACAATAAAAATAATTATTTCCCCCCTTAACGAGGTTTCTGATTTCAAATAATATTAAAAACAGTAATTACAAAAAAAATCATCAAAATCGGAGCTGTTTCTGAGGACTTTCTACCGAAAAGCTTTATTGACGCGACTAATATGTCCTGCAAAATATGCATAAAAATATACCTACTGTTTCCATGGAAACACAATTCGAAGAAGGTACAAGTTGACTTCAACTACAAGGATATGGAGATATTTGATTTAGTATAAATAAATAGAAGAAAATAAAACAAAAATGTAACATTTATTCTTCAAAACAATAATTAAATAAAAAATATTTTTGAATAATATAATGTCCAAATGATAAAATATGTAGTTTCAATACAATACCATCGTTAAAATTAACCTAATCTAATATAAACTGTGACGTTATCTAAAAATCACAAAATGATATCCCATTCAAATGAATATGCCATCAAAATTTTCACTGCTTTATGGTGCAAATGGAATAATCTTTGAATTATGATTAGATAGTGAAATCAACTAAGGAACAATTTTTCTTTCAATTCATGTGTTTTAGACTTTGACATAACATGCACTTCTCCTCAAATATTTTTATGAATAGTTACAATATTATCCACTTCTTTAATTTTTGTAGACGTGTTCAATGTGAGAAATCATATATCTCTTTTGGAAAGTTGTTTGATAGTTTTCAATAATTACATAATACTTCTCATTTATATCACAAAAAAAAAGGAAAATACAATTTGTTACACATATTTTCTTAGCACATCTATACTTTTCTATAGTCTATACAAATATTCTATGTACAAATATTCTATATAACACACACAATTCAATTATATGTGGGAGCTTTGGAATGATCGAATAAGTGCTATTGTCATAACTATTGTGAAATTAATACATCCTCACATTGTAAATGATGTATCACTTGAAAAATAATTATCTAACTCATGCAGAGTCGATGCTGAATGCTATAATATTTTTTACTAAATTATAGATACTCAAATGTATGAAAGTTGCTGAATATGCAAGCCAGAAGATATAAACACGTTTATTCTTGAATATACATGCTAGTTTTCATAGAGGCCAGTCGGGTATTCCCTGCCACACTAATATTTACGAAAGTATAACTGATATCTATACTTTGAGCGTTTTTATACTAAGAAACTATAATTTTTTTTTTTAACTCGAGGGACCTACAGTTTAACGCCGGTTCCGAACGGCCAATGGGCTTGTAAACAATGTACATTACCCAACACTCAATCTCATAACTAGAACCACTAAATTCAGGACATACACAACGCCCAAGAGCAAGATGGGACTCGAACCCACATCCTCGGTCAACAAACGGTACAAGGCGGTACTCGCTCACCGCTGGTCTACCGAGGCCCCGAAACTATAATATCTCACTTCTAGTTTAGCTGCGCAGCCGTAACATTTCTAACAAATAAGTGAAAAGCGTAATATCATCCATAGAATGACGCAAAAATACGAACAAAAGACAGGGAAGCATAGTTGGTAGGAAAAAAGCATGTAGAAACTGTGTATACACTTGGAGTAGGGGATGCGAAAGCGGTGAAACAATTCAATGTGTCGAACCTACTCGAGTATATAGTATAAAGTGAAACAAGAAACGTCATCATCATAGATTGGTCGGAGTACCACTTTTTTCAAAACAATTGAATTAGAAATACCGAATCACATTAAATTGTTGGTAAATTTGCTTTATAGCCAAACAAAATTGGAACCAATGACCACGGACTCATTTTAATTGAGGCTAGAACGGATAACATGTTTTTTTTCACTAAGAGACATCGACGCTGGGATTGCATATTTTTGGTGTCACCCTGGATACAAGGTTGAGTTAGGAGATCCATATCAGCTACCTTAGTGAATTGACATCAAACAGATACGTGTAAGGAAATTTAGCAAGTAGTGCTTCTGAGGATGGACTGATGAATGTTTACTTCGCTCTGTGTCACTCACTGCTATCATATATTGTGTGGGAAAATTCTTATGGATGGCCAGAATGTTTGCTCTTCAACAAAGGGCTGTAAGAATAGTGGCAGGTATAGGCTATAGGGTAGACTGCAGGTCTTCATTTAAGTAGAAAGGCACATCAACATTACCTTCTCTTTTCAGCTATGAAAACCTCTATGCCAAGACGATAAATCAAGCTTGATAGTAATTTCGACTCATGCCACCAGCTCAACAGAGCTAGAACATTCCAAATTTTAATTTCTGTTAATGGCGTTGTTGTATTTCTTCCTCCATACTCTTCCCTCAGAATACAACGCTTAGACGTGACATTATTATCAAAAAAATGGTACAAGGATTGCTGCTTTCCTGTAGCTACGATAGAAGAAACTGTCGAAGTTTTTCAGTCAACAGATTTCGAAATAAAATAAAAATATATTTTCTGATAAAGTTTCCGATGAAAATTATTTCATACCTGGCAAAGTTACCTTCCACTAGAAGTAAACAGGCTGTCTACGTTAGGTCTTCAACAGGAACCACAGGCATTGCATCATAAAATGCCAACATTGAGCAGTTTTAGTGAGAGAGCCGATTTAGAAGAAATATCTGACGATGAATATTCCACCAAAGTAAAGACTGTAATTATCCCTATTTAAAAAATAATCCCCGCCACGGAAAGAAGATTTAATAATACTGCCACATCCAACAAGTACAATGTAGAGCAGTCATGTTAAACGTATGTCCTGCATTCTGTCTAGCAACTGTTTTGATAATAGGAGATGCCACTACGCTTGTTTAAATTTGCGTTACCTGCGAGCATGGTATGTCAGATGCGAAAATTCTTTTCCTTCACGCGGCGCAGTTGTGCGTGTTGCTGTAGCAGGCCCACACAAAGCATCATACCATTATAGCATCAACAAGCAATCAAGTCTAGTGTGTTGTTGATTCAAGTTCAAGTTGCATAATGCCAAATTAACGTAAAATGGATAGTGACGTCAGAGTTTTTCAGATCAAATGCAAAACTGAGAAGATATGAATGGAAAAACTATCATCTTTCAAATCTGAACTTCAGGGCCAACAGTCGACGTTTACGAAAACCAGAAATGAAAGCGAATAATCCTCAAAATTAAGATTGATTATTGCGCTAGGCATCGCTGAGATATCGAAATCTTCCACTGATGATGATTTTATAAAAGAGTGTTGAAAGTTGCTGTCACTGTCAAGCACTATTACTTCAAGAATAAGCGATTTATCACAAAACCCAGACAGGCAACTTAATGATAAATTTAAGCATATACGTATTCTTCGCTGGTACAGAAATTTTGGAATATGTGAAGATCTATTGAAATGCGTTGTCAGGGACCACTACAGCAATTGATAATTACTCAACGATCGAACATGTGACTGCAGAATATTAACTTGGTTGGAAACATTTTTGCAGCATAATATAGATAGTACTTCTGACTTGATGGGCAAAATATCAGATGTGACTAAAATGAGAGAGATAATATCGTTAATTTTGTTGGAATTCACTGTATCATCCATCAGGAATCCTTGGCATGTGAAAATTTGAAAATGGATAACGTCGTGAAATCAGTAATTAAAATAGTAAATTTATGAGAAGCAGATGACTAAACCATAGAGTTAAGGAAATTTTTACAAGATTTGGTTGAAAAGTATTCCCACGTTTCCTACTTTATGGAAGTTCGTTGGCTTAGTGAAGCGGCAGTTTGAGAGACTTTTTAAAATGGTTGACTGTATTGAAGCTTTCATGTCCAAAAAATTAAAACCAATTTATAATGAAAAGAACTGGTGCATTGATTGTTGAAATGAAATTAGCACTGTGGGAAAGATAGACATAAATGAGCAAATTAATGAATTAATGCAAATCAAAAACCTGAAGCAATATATCGATGATATCATTACAGGTCTGGAAGCTACTCTTGATACAAAGCTTATGAGACAACAAGGCTTACTCGAAAAGAAACTAAGGAAAATTTCGGGTGAGGTGATTGGAACTCATGAATTGAATATGAGTAGTAGAACAAATGTTATTGATGATAAACTTACAAATCTTGGAAATGAACTTAAGAAGCTGAAGGATGAAATTGAAGTTAATATATCACCAAGAACCACGATCAATAATAATATCTGGTGATCGTCAAATCATAGAGATTTAAGAAGTTGAATGATAAATTTTAAAGAATAAAGTATAAACTTTAAAATAAAAAACACTTGGCTCATGTTTCACAATATAACAAATATTTAGATACTGTATTTAGCAGTAACGAAAAGTCGACATGTTTCAAGTTATGAACTCATTATCAGTCTTGATAATGAGTTCATAACTCGAAACATGTCGACTTTTCGTTACTGCTGAATACAGTATCTAAATATTTGTTATATTGTGAAACATAAGCCAAGTGTTTTTTATTTCAAAGTTTATACTTTATTCTTTATGATGTTTCACCAAGTGATGTGCGAGAATTCAATTTCAGTGATAAATTTTAAGTTAATCAATATTTTTTTCATCAACCTTGATCGATGATGGTACATTCACGAGAAAAAAATCGAGTAGTCAAAGAACTACACGAAACGAAGACGTACAATCATGAAGGGATTAGATGACTTGTGGCAATGCGATTTGGGTCAGATGGACATGTATGCTCGTGAAAATAAGGGAAAAAAATTTATTCTTATAGTCATTGATTGTTTTTCAACATTTGTATGGGCTAGAGCTAGACGGCTAGAGCATTGAAAACGAAGACAGGCGAAGAAGTCACTCGTGCTTTTTCGGATATACTCGAGCAAAGTGGTCGAATTCTAACAACCTACAGTCGGATCAAGGAAAGGAATTTTTCAACACAAAATTTCAGAATTTGATGAAAAAATATAATATTAATTACTATAATACTATAATATATTACTGGACCTGACAAAATAAATTGGATTAGTATTCTCAACTTCTGCGGCATCTGATCACATAATTCAACAGTCCTTTTGATGACTTTCTCAAAATGTATGAGTTAAAATTTACGCTCTTGAATAACCCATTCGCTTCGGAAGTTACACAGGTATCAATACATATGCAAATGGAGTTGATAGGTGTCCAATGTAACAATGTTATAAATAACAAATTGAGTAAATGAATATTACCTCATTGTATACACAGTACAGTTTGGATAACCATCCAAATATAAAAATAAAACTTTCGGCGCAAATCTTGTCCATGTTCGCTAGTTCGTATTTACGAAAGCAGATGTTTGCCATTATGAAAATTAATGAAAGCAAACATCGGCTTACTGGCGAACTCATTCAGTCTATACTTAAAATAACAACAACGAATACTACGCCTAACGTCAATGATATTATCAAGAACAAGAAAGGTCAAGTCTCCGGATCGTCAAGATAATTCACATAACTTTATTTTTATACCTATAGATTTCGATATTTATAACCCTTTGTGATAACAAAAAATATGTACCTCATAAATGAATATATTAAAAACCGTGTTCAGTTATTTTGAGTTTGAATCGTAAATCTTGAAAACAGCTCTAGAGGAGAGTGAAATGAAGTTATCGAAATAAGTAAGCTTTAATTTGAAATAATTCATCTCTTTTTTAATTTCGCCATTCTCAATCAATTACTTCAAGTGGTCTTATTTACCAGACTAGCCTCTATAGCAGGGGTCTCCAAACTTTGAAGCCTAAGGGCCATAATGATTTTTATTTTTCACTTGTATATTATTTGTGGATTTTACTTTAGATACGGTTGCTATAAATACACCCATTATGCCCTAGGGCGTTATGAGCGGGCATTATGAATCATAACGCCTGCTCATTGTACGAGGAGAAATGAAGCAACTTCCATTGATTAAATACTTCATAATCCTTGTCGTATACGACTCTGGATTTCTCCGGCGATGAATTATTCGCAGCTTTGACTACATCTTCTATGATATTCTTGGGTAAATTCATTTTCATTTCCATTCTTTCTATAAGACTACACAAAGAAAGAAGCAATGACATTCACTAAATATGATGACAAAAATATTCACAAACGTCAAAATATCAACAAATGACATGCCTACTATGAGAAGGAAAATGGAAAGTATAGGAGCAATCAACCGATTTTAAAATCGAATTTTCATTATAATAAAATCATTTTTTCGTGAAAAATGAAATCTTGTGTGCACCACGTGTGTTACTAGATCCTAACGGCCATCGGGCGTTAGGATCTATATAACGCACTTGGTACATAAATAACTATTTCAGTATGTTCCAAGAGCCAAATAGTTTTAATTTTTCTGCACTTAACTATATCTCTAGACTAAAATAGTCGCAAAGTGGGTTGTTTTCTGTTTTTATTACTACTTACTTGTGTGAGAAAATGTTTTCCACGATGAATGAAGTACACAAAGAATGTTTACAGATCTAAATTAACCGATGAGCATCTTAAATCTCTTTTAATAATCGGTACTAGTACATAGTTTAGATTTGCAGATGATGTAGTACTCCTGAGTAACGACCCCGAAGAGCTACAGGACATGATCACCGAGCTAAATGATCGCTCAAAAGAAGTTGGTCTAAAAATGAATATAACGAAAACCAAAGTCATGACCAACACTCAAGAAGACGTGAATATTGCCCTAGACGGAATAACGCTTGAAGTTGTAGAACTACATATATCTTGGACAAAAACTCTCAACAATAAAAGACAGCAGATGATGTAGTACTCCTGAGTAACGACCCCGAAGAGCTACAGGACATGATCACCAAGCTAAATGATCGCTCAAAAGAAGTTGGTCTAAAAATGAATATAACGAAAACCAAAGTCATGACCAACACTCAAGAAGACGTGAATATTGCCCTAGACGGAATAACGCTTGAAGTTATAAAACTACATATATTTTGGACAAAAACTCTCAACAATAAAAGACAGCATGAGCGAGGAAATAACACGAAGAACAAGATTGGCCTGGAGTGCATTTGGCAAATTGGGACATATACTAAAATCAGATATTCCTAACGCCTTGAAGAGAAAAGTCTACGATCAATGCGTTCTTCCTGTACTAACATACGGGGCTGAGACTTGGAGCTTGACAAGAAGAAATGCCCAAAAGACAGCAAGAACACAAAGAGCACACGAAAGACAAATGCTGAAAATAAAACTGAGCGAGCGAAAAACTAATATCTGGATAAGACAACAAACAAAAATAACAGACGCCTTACAACGGGTTGCACAACTTAAGTGGCAATGGGCTGGACACCTCGCCCGTATCGAAGACAATAGATGGACAAAGCGAATACTTACCTGGAGGCCACGCGAAACCAAAAGGAGTGTAGGAAGACCAAACACGCGGTGGCGATACGACATAGGAAAAATAGCAGGAGTTAATTGGATGAGAGCAGCTGAAGATAGAGAGAGATGGAAATACATGGGGAAGGCCTACATCCAGCAGTGGATTGACATAGGCAATTCGTGATTCGTGTACATAGTAACTATTGTCGATGGAAAATCACAATTACATAAATCTCATTAGTGTTTTTTGTTTTACTGTGATAAGTGGGATTCATTTCAATTATTTGTTGGTTATTAATTAGCTTAAGCTTAGATACTTAAGTTTTCTGCTTCAACATTTCTGTCGTTAAGTTTTACCTTGCAAGTGAATAAAACAGAGTAATTCATTCTGTGTTTTCTTTTTCAACTTATCACAGCAATAGTAACAAATGATTACACTAGTCTTGAGCTGTCCCGTGCCGGATTCGGCCTGCGGGCCGTAGTTTGGAGACCCCTGCTCTATAGCATCATTAAAAGTATCTAATCATTTTCGTTTTATTTCTGCTAACAAATTTCATTCGTTTGTAAATTAAAAGCCTTTTTATTGTAGTACAGGCACTTCCAGATTGAAAACAACAACATTTATTATAAGTTATAATTATATTATTAGTTATTGTCCACTTCAAATATATAACAAAGATATATGGATTTCAGATTTGAAAATAAATAAAGGTCAATCATAAATATTATCAAATAATATCATGTATACATGTAGGTTGTAAACCCCAAAAAAATATTTTGTCCACGACTGTACTATAAATCATTCATTATACGTGTGCTTCCTGAAGTACAATTATACCTATTATTCACTAGTGTGTATAATGGTTTATTATACACTGCATGACGTCACACTCAAAACGTATGTCCAAACTTGAGACTATCATTCACATTGTTGGGATAGTATTGTTATTAGATTTTTAGGTTTTATGTAACTAAGATAACTTTTAGGCAAATTATTAAACTAATATTTAATATAATGCCCAACTTATTGAATATTTACTCTAATAAATTATCTATTTCATTTTTATCAGAGTGAAAGAAAGGAATGGAATCGATGTCAAGTGAAATAGTTGACGTTTACGTGAGTATGCAGTTTTCAGTGAATAGAGAAAATGTTATGTCAACGCTTTTGATAACTGTTTTTATTGTTGAAAATGCAGATTATTACTAATTTTTTCGAGGAAGTCGTGGACAAAAAAAAAATAGTATTCTACTCGCACAAAATTACAATTTTTCACTCGGGTGAATTGCGACACTCGCTTGCAGCTCGTGTCGCAAACTTCACCCTCGTGAAAAATAGCTATCATTTTGTGCTCGTTGAATAATATACTATTATTATTTATAAAAATACACATTGTATTAGAAATATATTTGTAATCTTTGGAAGCAGCAAGTTAACATGGAATGATTCATGGAGATATTTTACTCACTATCTCATCAACCATCAGTTTCATGTCATATCTTATCTAATAGAAAAACTTTTAAAAAGAATCAATGGCAAAACCATGCATAGTGCATACATGTTATCAGTAATACTGGACGTGGACATTCTTTAGTTTCCTAAAAATCATTCCTACTCACCGACTGACACTTGATTCTGGAGTTCTAGGTGCAGTCGGAGTATTTAAAACATCTCTAACATTTGTGTTGTTACTGTTTCCTCCATTAGATTCGAGGGGATCAAAGAACCTGCAATTGCATTCAACAGTAATGATAAAATTATTTTTTAATACGAAGAAATTCATAATAAACTTGCTAATATAGGTTTACTTCACCTATACCGTGCGATTTTTAAGATATCAGGGAGTTTTTGAGTTTCTATTTGAAGTCAACGTAATGATCGTAAACCGCTATGCTGAGTTTGCGCAAAACGGAAAACGTTATTAACGGGTTGAAGATCCAAAAAGAGTTTTTGAATTCAAATTCATTGCGAACGTCAAATAAGTATAACCTCTCTTGTGTTCTTGTATTATTTTTTGTCGGGTGATTTTTCCAATTTTCATTCACCTATTATTAGCGTTCTTTGGGTAAATTTTCATGGAAGATGTAATAGACTATATAGCGATCAGGCGCGGGCGTGTGGATCAAAATTTAATGAGAGGTATAATCTTACATAACATCTTTGAAGAGAAACAAGAACGTGAAAATATTGATGGAAACATACCCGGATTCGATTTGTATAATATTGAGGTGAAAAGAATTTTCCGTTTTCAAAGAGAGGATTTGCCACGGTTATGCCAAACTTTGCAGATACCAAACCCAATTGTCTGGACATAAAGCAACTGGTAAATGCAATAGTTTGTAGTAATAATTGTCATTAATTTGGGCAAATATATTTCTTAGGCATCGAAGGCTTATGTATTTTACTGTTCTCATTGAAAATAATTTTCCTGTTATAAGGGTAATGTGCTGCTGAATCACTGACCAAATATCTGGGTTTTCAAATGGATTATTACTTAGAACCACTCTAAGAAGTAACAGATCCTTCATATCTGTAAATCGAAGTCTTTTTTCAACTATCGTGGCAGGTGAACAAAAACCGTTGAAAAAAATATCAAAATTAGCAGGCCAATTTACACAAATAAACAAACCAAAATAGCACTGTGACATAACCAATAAAAATAACGAAACTGTCAATCTCAAAATATCAGAACGCAGACTCGATTGATGGATGCCACATAGTAAGAAATAACATTTTTTGCGAATTTTTAATACAAAGGAAGAAGTTTGGAACGAATTAGCACGATAGTATATATGATATTAGTCACTTATCATAGTTTAAATAGTCTATTTTTCTTTAGTTTGTAACAATTTAACACAAGCGCGTTTAAACTTGTCAACACCGCGAATATAACGGACGTTTATTAAGCGAACGTTAAGGTCCCGTTGATAACGTACTACGTTATCGGTTAATAACCGTCTCGGTAATTTCAAAGCTTCCGCGCATGCTCAGAATAACCGAAAATGTAATTTACGTGTAATTTAAGGGTCTCAAAAACTCCCTATTCTATATTTTGTTTAAGATCAGTATCAACTTTTGCGTTTAAATTTTCATCATGTATGACTGTATGAGCCTTCTTTATGACAAATTTATATTGAAATCTAATGATAAATTGTTGGAATGTTCTACTTGTAAAAAATGTTATAATTTATAAAGAGCGTCCAGTAATTATGACTTTTAAACAGATATAGTGGCTCCGTAGTTCAGTGGTCAGTGAGTTGGACTACTGAACAGAAGGTCGCTGGACCGAATCCCGGCCGGAACAACGAATTAATGCGGAGCCACCTCTCGGAAGGCAATGGCAAACCACCGAGAAGTATTCTGCCTTGTAAAGCATCTCTATAAAGACGTTTTGAACCGTCGTTAAACTGTAGGTCCCTTCTATTCGCGTATCTCTGTATCACGCACAACACGAATAGTTGTAGAGAGGTCGCCTACACCTGAAACCAGGCAAGGCCCTTGAAGAAGAAGAAGAAACATATATAACTTCCTTAACCGCTTGCCTTATTATCCAGAAAGTTTAGTGCTGACCCGAAATAACTCGTCGCAACCATTACTGTTTGCCGGAGAGTACTACACCGTATTATACAGGATTTTCAAGCCGTAATATTATGTACAATGCGGAAATAAGTCGTTCACACTAAAATTAAGTGGTTGTAGCGTCTGTGCGTGCCAAGTTTTTAGCGTCTGCGTTGTGGCGAGTGACGCACGTGGTAGTGTAGTATTCGCTGATTGCGTGTGTAAGTCGCCTGTTATTTACCGAATATTGTGCTAGTTTGCTCTTTACTTGATTAGAAATGTTTGTTTCGGTAATTATTTTGTATTTCATTTCAATTACTACTCACAGTAATATACGTAAAATTATGTAAAAATGACATCGGTTTAGTACAAGCATGTTGACTTCAAATAGAAAAAAACCATAATAACAAAAAAATATGATGAACAAAACTAAATTTGAATTTACTACGTTTATTATCACAAAATATTTTGAAAAATTTTAACACTGCGATTGCAATTTCGGTCACTAGACCATCATCCGGCAGATTGAGTTAAGAACTGAATACAGAATTAAGTATAGATTTGCGCTTTTAATTCAATGATCCACAGAGCGTTTTCAATTCCATTATCCGTAGCAAATTTAGCAAAAGAAATTTCGACTATAAAAATAATTGCTTCAAATAATGGTTTTCATACAAGTTTGATAGATAAAATGATAAACAAGAAACGTAGTCAACTAGCGTACAACAGCATATATCCTCAATCAAAAGTAGAAAAATCGAAAAAATTCACATCTTTAACATATTTTGGTCCTCTAACAGAAAAAGTTGCTAATGTCATACCTAAATGTAATATTAAAATTGCTTTCAAACCTAAGACAGGATTTTTATTCAATGCCAAAGATATCACTTCAAAATTTGAAAGTTCAGGAGTTTATAAGTTGATTTGTTCTGTATGTAAAGGAGTATATATAGGTCAGACTGGTCGATCGTTCAAGACAAGATTTGAAGAACACCAACAATCTTTTCTGAAAAATAAAACGGATTCAACGTTTTCAAATCATTGCCGTGAAAACCATCACCCATTTCCACAAATAGATAATTTTCAAATCATGACAAATTACCAAAAGGAACCAAACTTACTTACTTAGAATCATTAGAAATTTTTAAACTCAATCATAATGCAAAAGATATCTTGCTGAACGACCAGATTGACTTGATATCTTCTCCTATATTTAGTGTATTCAAACAATAACGACCTTTCTAAGAACATTGTATGGTACCAATTTGGGGAATTCACTCGATTAGCCCTTCTTGAAATATGTTCCTCTTGTCTATCTAGGTACCTGCAATAATTCTTTCCCACCCGTAAGCGCAAATCTATAATTCTGTATTCAGTTCTTAACTCAATCTGCCCGATGATGGTCTAGTGACCGAAATTGCAATCGCAGTGTTAAAATTTTTCAAAATATTTTGTGATGAACGTAAATTCAAATTTAGTTTTGTTCATCATGTTAAATTATCACGTAGTAACGACGGATTCCATCAACTATTTAACAAAAAAATAATTAAAACAAACAAAGGACCTTTTTTAACTGTATTCACAATATCGATTGGTTTGATGAAAAAAATATTATTTTTTTGCACAAAAAATTTAATAGTAAGGCAAGCGGTTAACTTCAATGACACATCTGTTATTTATGTTATTCGCAGATGCGAAATTTAATTACGTATCAAATACTATAAGGCACTCATATAGCTTATTCTTCACATTTTTATAAAAAACGAATACTTTCATACTGATGTCTACTTTTAACAAATAATTGAAATTTTGAAGTCGCCTATAAAACTTTGGCATGTCATATCGCTTTCTATGTTATGCCAGTTGATTACAAAAGTGGATCATAAGAGTTGTCTACTTTTGAGTAAGAGATTCAAATTATTTTACACTTCTTAATTTTGAATCTGTGGGGTTTTGTTTGCTGTGATTTATGTTCACAGCAGATGCAAATTTTGATTACGTATTAAATACTATAAGGTTCCCATATAAAGAATACTTCACATTTTCTCAAAAAAACTGCACTTTTTTAGGACCGTTACAGGTTTTTTTCCCATATCTCCTCAACCATATGGTTAAACAGCTGTGTACCTTACAGGACATTACATACCGTATTGTATTTTGCCTGATAAAAGCCAAAATACATGCGTTATGCATACGGTTGAAAAATGTCGTGAATCGAATCTAGTTCTTCAACCAGCATCAGTAGTAATACATTTTAAAGGAAAAATAGTACTGAACTAGCATTCAAGACTTGCTGAAAGAGCGTTGAAGTAATGCGAGTGAGAAATTCATTCGTTTTTATATAAAAAAAAACACGTCCACATGTGGAGGTTACTTAAAACCAGAGGAGGAGGGATAAAGAAGGGGGAAGTAGAGAAGAAATGGTTTCAGGTAGGAGGTGATGGAGTATGCATAATATGTGTGATAATACATAGATATGTGTGAAAGTATAATTTTATTATCCGAAAACTTGCATTTTTCTGTTTTTTTTTCACGTTTCAAGAAATTTTACCTCTTTTTGATAGCTTGTATCTCGGGTATACTTTTGACCAATGAATCTGAAGAAAATGCAATGCTCTTTCACGTGGTTTTGCTGGATTTTCGCTTAACCACATGGGTCAGGAGATATGGAAAGAAAACCTGTAATGGTCCAAAAAAATCGCAGTTTTTTTGCTCCCCTGTGAAAAGCTCCGGGTCGTCGCGTTCTAAAACTCAGCAAAGACACCCTCTATCATTCCCAAATACTCCCTCAAATTTCATTCAATTTCGGAATTGAGTCCAGCTGGCCCCGATTATTAAAAGGCTCCTGGACTATTTACTCGCTTCAATTTTTTAATTTAAAAGCCTGGCAACCGATATTTATGAACGGATTTTCGCAGGAAACCCTATACTACCTACTGCTTTCGCAATAAAATTACCTCAATTTTAATTTATATTTCAAGTGGTAGTAAGCTGATAAGCGCAATTACTCGTATCAACTTACTTGTTTGTTTAGTGTCATTGTTCTTAAAGAAATTTTATATTGTCTTATTTCTTGATATATTATTTTTTTACTTTTATTACCATAACACATTGCTTTAAATATTAACAGAAAATAAATTCTGAATGTTAACTTCTCTATACTTCACCTGAAATTGTAACTATCCTCTTCTATAGAATTATCACTATCATCAGCAGCTATATATTGCACCTGTAACATACAATCGCCAGATTGCTGTTGCAAAATATCTACAGCTTCTTTATGGCAAGCTTGCCTAAGATCTTTGTCATTCACAAACAAAATGGCGTCACCTATAAACAATTTTTCAGTCGTGGCGGCTGGACCTCTAGGTTCTAATTCGGAGATCAGTATTGGGACTCCATGTTCTCTACCACCCTGACAGAAATTTAAAAAGTTATTTAAAGCTGTATTATCTTTCTAAACATCACTTGCCAAAGGTGTTAAAATATAAAAAGGCGACGGGAAATTTCTGTTTCCTATTACTTACCGTAATACTAATTCCCAGGCCCTGTCCTTGTTTTCTCTTGACAAGTACAGTCCTCACTTCCCCGAATTGCTCCAAATTATTTTCACTAACAGATTCGGCTTCAGACGATGGCACTGCGGGCTTTGGACTACTTTTCTCAGAGCAACTCAAGATGCTATTTCGTCTACACGCCCTAACGACAGTTTTGTGCCTCTGTAGTAATATTTCTGATTCTAATTGACGCCAAAGTTTGTCCCTTATTTCACCACGCATTTCTCTACCTAGAAATTCCATGAAACAAATACTTAGAACAATAAGCAATGATTACTATTTGTAATAGATACAAGAGAACGCGGAAATTCTAACAAAATTCGTTATTTTGCAATGGAGAACATACTACTCGTAATTCAAACAGAATGTAACCCTATCAAAATAGACTACTATATTGTTTACTGTGAATCCTTCTCATTTATAGTATCCACCAACTATTTATCAATTTTTGGACTTATGAGACTGGAACATCTTGAGATACTGCTGGAGTTAAAGATAATGAAGATGTAAAATGTCTCGAAACAAAAGATATATTTAGTTGCTGAATCAGTGTTTATACAAGATAAAAGGGCAGCTGTTGGTCCATATGTTATAAGTATGTTCTATAAGGTCAAGTCACACAGAATCGTTTCGAATAATTCATGTAATATTTTAGTGCATGAGAACATAAAAGCACTATTAATTGTTCAACGATAAATAATACCACAATTGGCTGACTGGAGAACAAAACATTTGGTAATAAACAAAACATCCACGAAAAAAATATCAACCTCCCATATATCATATGAAATAAGTTTTAGAGTACAAATCTGTTGTAACTGATAGTAATAGTATATTATGATATTAGGAGAATAAGTGATACTTTATGTGCTGAGCGTGGAAAGTTTGTCTGACGAACGTAGTGAGTCAGACAATCCATGCGAAGCACATAAAGTATCTTATTCTCCGAATATCATATACTATTTTTTCTTCAAACGTGCATAATTTCATTCGAAATAAAACAATAAAAGGAAACGAATTTTTTAATAAAGATAACAAGATTGAATCTTTAACTTATTTCACTGTATATTGCCTTTTTGTTGTCGTGGATACGTACTTGTTTGACATCCATTAAAACAAATATTTCAAATTCGGTGAAGAAAATGAGTTTAGAAATGTGTAATGATCCTCCCGAGGTGGTAGAGGCAGCTAGAATAGCTATACAAAACTTGCTGCCGACGAAATCTGCTGCAGTATATGAAGCTGCGTTTGTTAAGTTCAACAAATGGTGCAATGGAAAAAAAGTAGTGCAATACTCTGAGAACGTTTTGTTGGCATATTTTACCGAAATGGCACTGAAAATGAAGAGTTCTAGTTTGTTGGCTCATTATTCAATGATAAGGTCTGTGTTGAATTTGAAGCATAATGTGAACATTGAAAAATACAACAATTTGCGTGCGTTTTTAAAAAAGCAAGGAGAAGGTTATAAGTCAAAGAAATCGAGAGTCTTGTCAAGGGAACAGTTCTGCAAATTTTTGTCTGAAGCCCCAGATGAAAAGTATTTGGCGATGAAGGTAATAAAATTTCATTTTGTTTGTTTCACATTGTGCTAACCAACACTTAATTTTTTAGGTAGTTTTGATATTTGGAATATCTGGGGCATGTCGTTGCGATGAACTAGTGAATATGACAGTTGATTATCTTGAAGATATGGGTTCTTTGCTGCTAATAAACATTCCCAACACTAAAACTAATAAGAGTAGAACCTTCAACGTCCTGGGTGATGAATATCTGAGCAAATATAAAAAGTACGTTAATTGGCGCCCTGCCGATTTTAGGGAACGACGTTTTTTTTTGAAATATTAAAATGGGAAATGTTATAAAGCTGTTATGGGTATCCATAAAATTGGTAGTGTAGCAAAAGACGTGGCATTGTATCTGAAGATTCCAAATTGGAAAGAATATACAGGGCATTGCTTAAGAAGAACTTCCGCAACAATGCTTGTTGATAGTGGGGTGGATATCACTACGCTGAAAAGGCATGGGGGTTGGAAATCTGATGCAGTTGCCGAAGGTTACATCGAAGACTCTGTGCAAAGTAAAACCAAAATTGCTAAGAGAATTCTTCAACCTAGCTCCGCGGAAAATCTCGAACAATCTTCATTTAATGAACCCGATACAAGTAATGGATTTGTAAATGCCGTTCACTCTGGAAAAGTTGTTATGAATAGTACTGATATTGCAAGAAGTGGAGGATTCTTAAATGATGCAAATCTTCATAATTGTACTTTTACTATAAATATTACGAATAAATAATAAATACCATTGTGAATAAATTCATAGTACTATAATGTGTTTATACGCTTAGGAGTATAAGTACTTATACTCCTAGTCATATAAATCACACTTAATGTCATTGAGGAACGTCACAAAAGTTATCACTTATATGACGTTTGAAGAAAAATACCATTATTTCTATGTATCAGAATATTTTGTTAAATGAATGTATTCAGTTATTTCATACAAAAACAAGTTCAGAGAAAATTCAAGATAATATCAAAATTTACCTCCCATGATAAATTCACTTAAATATAGGTTTTAACTTATTAATTCAACAAAGTCGTGTGTGTGATATTCGTTGTCATTTGCTAATGAAAAATGTGTGTGTTTTTACGATGATGCCTTCTTACTAAGACATAATAATAATAATAGTAAAATGACTTTATTTCACAAATGTGTATACACAGCATTTGCCAGGCAGGCGAAGATTAGCTTAAAGCTACTCTTTAACACTTTTAACTTTTTTTTTTAACTCTTTAACATCTTCAAGCTTCTTTGTTGCAAAAGCTATGGTTTGCTTCTCTTTGTTGCCATTATATTGACTTGGAAGATTTAATATTATACACATTAATTTCTATGTTTTGTGGTATAATCACGAGAAATATTTCTGTTTGGTCCTTCGCACCAATGAATATGTGAACATATCTAACTAGTACCTGCTCCATTCCAACTTATTAAGATATCTGCAAATCTGTGTCGAATCAAAATTCCAGAATCTAAGTTTCATAAACCAGAAAAACATTGAGACAACACATATTTAGGGTTCTGCTCCGAAAAAATAATTCTATTGAATACGAGGTAGAACTAACTGTTTGATTGGGAATTGTAGTGTGGCATCCTTGTAGTGGAGAAGTGTACGTACTGTACATAAGTGCTATCAATAAGTTCGATTAATTTGTACGCAACATCCTCCAAGCAATAGAGAATAAACTGTGCTTAAAAATTCCTCAGGAATGTCTTCCATCAGAAATTTGCTCTCAACACCGATGGAGTTCGTTTCCACATACTGCAGCTCTTAAATATCAACGCAAATGAGCATACATGCTAATCAAAGATTATATATTATTCTTCCACTAGGAATACGTTAGGATTTTTGATATCCAGAAATTACATGTCGAAGCCCCTACTAAGATGTGAAGTAGTATATCTGATAGATAGGCCAAGCTACAGAAATTTAGAGTAAGCATTTTGTGTAAAAAGCGTTAGAAGAAAACCAGCTCCGTCATTGTTTGTAAAATAGTTCCATATGCTATACTGATATGTTTTTCACTCAGCTTTATTATTTATAACTTTGTTATTAACAATTTTATACAAAAAATTGCATTTTTTTAGTTTTTTGCTTATAAAAATGAAAGTATCAGAGTAAACGTGGTGGTCACGCGCTAGGCCGTTTTTCGTCATGTTCAGCTTTATTTTTAACATATTTCTCAGCGTTTTTATGAAAAACCAAGATGAACGTTTTGAACTATGAGAATTCTACTTTCAAAATCTTTTTAGTAAATTGAAATCGGACCACACCTGTCGCATTCAGGTCTGCTGGAAAATTGCATAGTAACATAATCAAATGGCCACAGATCAAAAACTATGCATCGGACAGTTCCTGCTCTTCGCACAAATAAAGTTTATATTAATAACTAACAGTTACCAGAAGATCTACGCTACAAATCAGAAAATAACTGAGATATGAAATTTTGAAAAATCTGCATTTTGGCCGTTCTTTTCCGATTTTCTCTTAAACTAAGGGTCTGATTGAGTCGATCGACCTCTCATTTTCTTCGTCTTTTCATTTTCTACAATTAGTCTATTGACACCATTACGATTACTATAATAGTTTCAATTTTAAAAGCAAAAAACTAAGAAAAACAAAGTTATAAATAATAAAGTCGAGTGAAAAACATATCACTATATCATATGGAACTATTTAACAAACAATGGCGCAGCTGGTTTTCTTCTAACACTTTTTACATGAAAAAGATTCTGTAGCTTGGCCTAAGAGTGAAAGGACGTGGAACCTGTCTCCTACTTTTCAACATTTAATAAGTACAGAAACAAATAGAATTATATTTCACCTAGGAGCTGTAATTGTTGTATACGACCGGCTAGTTCTTTATCCAGATATTTTGCGGCAAGTTTAGCTCCATAGACTTCACTGTTCAAAGCTAAAATTGAATGTCTAAGAGAAGCGTTCTCGCTCATAAGCTGCGCATTTTCTAATCTATGCTGGGCACTTTCTATCAATGTTGGACTAAGCTTAATTTCATCAACCTCTTTTCCACCTGAAAAAATACAAAACAATAATGCATTTCCCCGCAAATTATATACTGAAAGATGTACCCACCCTTGTTCATGTGAACAGGACTTATTCTTAGTTCGGCTTCTAATCTTCGCCTGATATTGTTAACGTCAGGTTTGAAATTCGGATCTTGTTTCTTACCGTCTAAACTATCAGGTAGATGTGATAGTTGAGCAGAATGTAATTGCAGAAGAAAATTGTGCAATTCTTGCTCCAGCACCTCCCTCTTCGATTTAGATTCTACTAGCTCGGCACGCATATGGATAAGTTCTGCCTGTAAACAATGATGTAATATAAGTGGAAAATAGTTATTTTCCTAACAAGTGCGGAAAGTGATTCTTTCCCGCACGCGACTGCAGTTGACCCGAACGACGCGGAGCCGAGTTCGGGCGGGTCAAGTGCGGAAAAGACACTTTACGCATGAGTTAGGAACATTATTTTTTCTACGACCGTATATACAAGAAAGTATACCAACTCATTTTTCAAAAATTATTTTATTCCAACAAACAAAATAATATACAAAAATTTAACTAAAAACTACTAATTATTATAAATATTATTATTGAAAACATAATTTGTTGCATTCTGTAGACTAGTAAGAATTGCCGGTCTAGTGGAGTTATTTGGTTTCAACCGGAAGGTAGATGACGTCGATGAGAATGGCATCGGTTGCAGGTCGCATAAAGATAACGATGACGGCAACGGTTTTAAGTCATTTGTAGTACAGAGAATTTTATTTGATATAATATATATAATATAATATATAATATAATTTTATTTGATATATTATTTTTTCTACAAGCGCTTGTACGAGATCAATTAGATTTCAACACACAGATCAAATTTGATATATTCAAATAATTTGATATTAATGACATATTATGTTAATTCACATGTCGTTTCCATAGTAACGTCGTCGGTGGCGTTCGGTGCATAGAGACATATCATTATTTAGTTTATTCTTTGATAAAAGCGTGCGGGAAAAATCCCCGCTATTCCATTCCCGCACTAGTGCGGGAAAGTGACACTTTCAAAACTAAAACGCGTGCGGGAAAGTGGGTTAAAACGCACGGTCGTAGAAAAAAATACTTCTGACATGCATACATTTGCCGATAACATTTTTATAGCGCATAGTCCAAGATCCCAGAGCCGCCAGACGTCACTTATTTTCTCAGCAATATTATTTGTGGGATGAAGTAGTGCTCGTATGTACTTTCAGTGTATGGATACCTGCTACCTTGTGCCGACGACCAATTTCCAGGTACCAGGTGCTGAAGATGGAGAAAACTCAACTCACTTTTCTTATTTTCTCAATCTTGATTTTTTGTTCCAAAAGCGAAGCTAAAGGGGTTATAGTCTCGCGACAAAAAGTTGGGATCTGGTCCGATTTTAAGAATTCCAACAGATATCGATAAAATACATATGATTTCATTAGGGAATTTCAATTCCCAATTTTGCCCAACGAAGAATAAAAAATTATAGCGTTTTTAACCCGAGGCGAAGCTAAAGTTTCAAGAAAAAAAGTTTGGATCTGGTCCGATTTTAAAAATTCCAACGGATATCGATAAAATACATATGATTTCATAGGAGAATTTTTGTTCCCAATTTTTCCCAACGAAGAATAAAAAATTATAGCGTTTTTACCCCGAGGCGAAGCTAAAGTTTCAAGAAAAAAAGTTGGGATCTGGTCCGATTTTAAAAATTCCAACGGATATCGATAAAATACATATGATTTCATAGGAGAATTTTTGTTCCCAATTTTTCCCAACGAAGAATAAAAAATTATAGCGTTTTTTAGATAGACATTACGACATGCGCATGCGCCAAGGTCGATATGTACGAAGTCCTACGAAACATGCGGCGAAGTGCTCTGTGTGCCACGGTAACCAAGCCACGTTGATAGCTTCAGCTTGATTCTGCGTCTGTGTCTGCTTCTCATCATCAATTTGATTCATAATTCGCAGCAAAATGAACCGGGATAGGATATTTTTGCTAAATTTTAATATCGAATTATTAATACATTTATTGCAATTTTCCTTCATTTCAGTCGTAAAATCGACTTTCAGTGTTATTTAATTTATATAATACATTCAAAAAATATTGACGACATGCGCCGAGGGGTTTTATCATTCCTAGTGCTATGCAGTAGGGTGTCCTTCATTTTTATATATGATAGTCAGGGAGCCATTTCAACACCTTATGCAAGCTGTCAGACCGATCGTATGGGCCGAACATCCCGCCAGACACAAATAAAGTGTATGTAGTATGACAGTATGAGCGAAATGTCAAGACAGTAAGTATAGAAGGGAGATCAACGCGCATAGATAATAATCACTATGAGCAAATCATGACATTTCGCTCATCATATTGTCATACTCATAGGGACACTTTATTTGTGCCTGGCGGGATGTTTGGCCCATACGATCGGTCTGGCTGCTTGCATAAGGTATTGAAAAGTTCCCTGAGTATCATATATAAAAATCATGACTGAAAAAATAAGAAAAGTGAGTTGAGTTTTTTCCATCTCAAGCACCTGATACCTGGCAATTGGCCGTCGGCACAAGGTAGCAGGTATCCATACACTGAAAGTACATAAGAACACTACTTCAACCCATACATTTTATTGCTGAGAAAATGAGTAACGTCTGGCGGTTCTGGGATCTTGCTCTATTACTTTAAATGAGCAAAATAGGTTACCGATAAAAGAAAACACTTATTTCGTTTCAGTTAACATGTTAACATTATCATGTAAAAGCGTTTTAAAAGTATTATGATATACTTATATTATAATAAGGCCTGAATATAATATTGTTATGGAAATTTAGTAGATCATTAATCGATACGTAGGATAGAACTGTGTTTTCTCACTTCCTCGTGAAATTGAATCAAATGATGTGAAATTAAAGGAACACATAAAACATTACATGAGTTTTATAACGTTCTGTTGTCGATAGATATAGAACAATCTGCTCATTAACAACGAAAAACAAAATTATTTATTTAATCAATCTGTGCTGAATCATATCTTTAATGGCATTGCCGAAAGCTCCATCCAATTTTTATCACGCAAAATGACTGACATATACCAGACGGAACAACTTGAACACATAATATTATGCCATTGGTAATATTTATTTACAGATAATGCTCTAAAGGTCAGCTGTGGGAAAAAGTAATTCGCAAGCAGATGGTAAACTTAAACATTGGTTGAATGAAATAAATAAAAATAGTTTTTTCAAATGTTATAGGGGCAGGACGAAAAAGGAGCTGTTCTATATCTTATATGGGTTTTTTAATATGTTTATATAAATAATATATTCGTTATACTTCATTATTGAAACATTTCTTCACATTCCATAAAAAAAAATAAATTTTTGTTCTTGATGATTAGGTATCAAGAACAAAACTGTTTTATCTAACTGAAGCGTTTTCTTTTTAGGGTGGCCACCTTTTTTTTGCAGTTAAAGTACATTGATTATTATAGGTAAGAAAAAAAGTACGTAGCATCAAAATAAAGTACAACTTTTTTTCTTCATTATATTTTCTGTACCTAAGTGAAAGCTATACAGACAAAGTGTATATTGAACCACTCAAAGAATTTTAAATGGATGAATTCAAAATGAACCATATTCGAGCAACAAAGTATCGTGTAAATTTTATAAGAACCCCAATACTATAAATTATGTATGAAATAATGTACTGCCTCCATTTTATTTTTATTAGACAATTCTTTTATTAACTGAGATTGAATTCTCGCACATCACTTCACAATATAAAAAATATTTAGATACTGTATTTAGCAGTAACGAAAAGTCGACATGTTTCGAGTTATGAACTCATTATCAAGACTGACTACAGGAGAGTATTACATCCTCATTTATAAAACAGACAAAAGCAAAGGTGATACCTGAAAATCAATTTGTTCGTTTACAAGGGGTAAATGACTATTATGGGCGGAACTTATTTCGAGAATTTCAAGAAGGTCAAGGCGTTTTCCTTTGTTACCTGAATGTAACAATTTGGTTTTGTTGAAATCCAGGAAGTGATTGAATTTTATACAATGTTCAGAGAAGCCAGTGGTGTTTTTGTTTTGTAAAATTGACTTTTTATGTTCTTCAACACGAATATTTATATTCCTTCCTGTCTGTCCAATATAGAAAGCATGACATTCGTCGCAAAATATTTTGTAAACACCACTGTTTTCTCCGATGTTAGATTTTTCCTCATTATTGACCAAGAATGACTTCAAGTTTCTTTTATTTGTACAAATCGTTTTAACGTTATTTTTCGATAGTCTGTTACAAATTTTGCTACTCAAATTAGGCACATAATTTATTGGGAAGTATTTTTGTTCTTCATTAATAGTTTGCGTGGGGTATATTGAATGCAACAGATATTTATTCGTTTACTGCTAAATACAGTATCTAAATATTTTTTATATTGTGAAACATAAGCCAAGTGTTTTTATTTTAAAGTTTATACTTTAATTCTTTTATTTTTGTAGTGGATATATGCAGGTTTCTATAAATTTAACATGTTATCAACTAATAATGCAAAGAAATGTGAACGTTGTTTCTCGTCAATTTTGTGTATTACTTGAATTGATTTAAGAATAAGAAAAGATTCATTCTGTTGAGAAAAATGCAATAGAATTGTTATTCAAGGTGTGATTATAGCTGAAAATACATTTCAAGATGAATTGTAAATAGTTCACTCATTAGAATGGATAGAAGTACACACACATGTGAACCATATGACAGAGACTTTTCTATGCTATTATAAATTCGAAATACGATACTTTGTTCCCTTATTTATTTCTGGTATCGCCGTAAATATACTATTATTTCATTTATTTTATATATATACGATTAAACGTATAATTATAAAATTTTAGGGTTATTCACAGGATTGTATTTTTCGTTTTTCAGAGGTCCTGTCAAACTTGAGTGACGTCAGCATTCAGTGTACCGCCGCCATCTTGATTTTTTTCAAATAGCACCGTAGGTCGAGTGATATATCGTGGAAAAGCTGATTTCGTCCTCTTTTCAAAAATACAGAATACGTACCACATTACTGAAAAGTGAGAGAAACAATTTTCAAAGACATACAATATGTAATTTTTCAATTCATACTAACTAGTTTTCTTATAACAGGAGTTCAAAATGTTGGCCACCTGTGTCTTAGCAATAATAGAATCTGTATTTAAAGCTTCGAATAGAATTGTTTATCATTTATGGAGAAACAGTTTGTATCTCAAGGCATTTGAGAGTTTTTGAATCAGTTACGTCTGTTATAAAGTGAAGTCAAGTCGGGAGATCTTGCCGGCCACTTAGTTACACCTCTTCAAACAATCCATCTCTGATGAAAATTTAATGATAATACGTTTAATCGTCTTAAAAAAATACTTTGTTGCCAGACTTTGTCGCTACCCTGTATATATATATATATATATATATATATATATATATATATATATATATATATATATATATATATATTATATATATTATATATATTATATATATTATATATATTATATATATTATATATTATATATATATAAATATATATATATATATATATATATATATATATACATATATATATATATATCTATAATATGGGAGTAGTATCATTAGAGTTGCAGTATACTAGGTTTATAACTGAAAAATTTAAAATCTTAAGGAAAAACTTTGTTTGAAAACTCCTAGCTTAAAAAATGTTGTGCTAGTAAAAAAATGGTTTGAAAAATATTGATCTCATTTATCTCAACGTATTACTCTAAACCAAGAAAACTTTGTAAGAAACTTCTTCAATTTTAGAATTATTTTCAACAGAACTAACGAAGGAAATAAATGAAAAAAAAATAAAATAAATGAACGCATACGGAAAGTAATAAATAAATTTACACATCAAATAGGTAAAGATAACATTCCTATTATATATCTCCATTATTCTTATCAGTATGCGGAAGATTATGGTAAAATGTATGAAATATTTTTGGCACCCATTGTAACAAATTTTGAAGGTCCTTATATTTTTTATTCCATACAGGTTTTGGTAAATTTCTGTAACTGGAATTTCATCAAGACAATGTATTAATTGATAAACGAATCGGATTGTTTCCCAAAGTAAACGTAATTTCAAGTTTGCAGCCATCAAAAAGCATCAATTATCTTATTAACCTCAACTAAACACTGAGTGACCATTATATAGAATTCGCCATGTGTTCCGTTTGGGAGTCTAAAAATGACCAGCTTGTATAAAGTAAATTATTAAATTTGATGATAATACGTTTAATTGTCTTAAAAAATAACTTGTTTCCAGACTTTCTCGCTACCCTGTATATATATATATATAATATATATAAGTTTTTCAATATATATATATATATATATATATATATATATATATATATATATATATATATATATATATATATATATATATATATATATATATATATAATATATATATATATATATATAGATATATATATATATTATATATATATATATATATATATATATATATATATATACTATATATAGGATATCTATTTGTAGGGACTGCAGCAATGTAAAAGGAAACTCTTTGAAGTTTTTCCAAGCTTTCGGAATCTTTTATTCCATCATCAGGGAGAATCTGTCGTGAGAATGATTACATAGATGTTGATAATACGATATAAGAAACATTGAAAATGATGCTATTTGTTAAAAAATTTAAAAGTTGATACATTTTTGAAAGTTATAATTAAATTTCTGAACGAAATGACAAAATTGGTGTCACTCATTTTTTTTATATTCAAATTGAAGTTTGACATTATTTCATTACGTTAAATTAATTTGATTTTGTGTTATTTTATATCAAGTGAAAGTAAAAAAGAATAAATTTCACTCAAATGGCTTATATCTATTTTATTATTGATGGAATTATTGTCTTGATAAATAAAGGCCATTTCTAAAAAGATCTTTTTGAAAGATGTGATTCTCTTGCTAGAACAGTTGTTGAAAGGTAGTTCATCTGGTGGTCACAATCATTGACATGTTTAGCTAAAGCACATCTCTCAGGGTGTAATCTACTATCACTCTTATGAGAAGTGATTCTGTCTTTTAATAGTCTTTTTGTTTGGCCAATATAATTCTTATCACAATCATTACAAGGGATATTATAAACAACATTTGTGAGTGATAAAATAGGAATTTTGTCTTTTATTTTCGAATATATTTGTCTCATTGAAATAACTGTTCTATTTGCAAGACAATAATTCCATCAATAAAAAAACAGATATAAGCCATTTGAGTGAAATTTATTCTTTTTTACTTTCACTTGATATAAAATAACACAAAATCAAATTAATTTAACGTAATGAAATAATGTCAAACTTCAATTTGAATATAAAAAAAATGAGTGACACCGATTTGTCATTTCGTTCAGAAATTTAATTATAACTTCAAAAATGTATCAACTTTTATAATTTTTTAACAAATAGCATCATTTTCAATGTTTCTTATATCGTATTATCAACATCTATGTAATCATTCTCACGACAGATTCTCCCTGATGATGGAATAAAAGATTCCGAAAGCTTGGAAAAACTTCAAAGAGTTTCCTTTTACATTGCTGCAGTCCCTACAAATAGATATCCTCTAAACTAGTCAGCGACTATCCTCCTCTTATATATATATATATATATATATATATATATATATATATATATATATATATATATATATAATATGGGAGTAGTATCTTTAGAGTTGCAGTATACTAGGTTTATAACTGAAACATTTAAAATCTTAAGGAAAAACTGTTGTGATAGTAAAAAAATGGCATGAAAAATATTGATGAACAGTTATCTCAAAGCATTACTCTAAACCAAGAAAACGTTATAAGAAACTTCTTCAATTTTAGAATTATTTTCAACAGAACTAACGAAGGAAATAAATGTAAATAAATAAATAAATGAAAGCATACGAAAGTAATGAATAAATTAACTCATTACATTGGGAAAGACAACATTCCTATTATAAATCTTCATTATTATCATAAATATGCGGAAGATTATGGTAAAATATATGAAATATTTTTGGCACCCATTGTAACAAATTTTGAAGGTCCTTATATTTTTTATTCCATACAGGTTTTGGTAAATTTCTGTAACTGGAATTTCATCAAGACAAAATATTAATTGATAAACAAATCGGATTGTTTCCCAAAGTAAACGTAATTTCAAGTTTGCAGCCATCAAAAAGCATCAATTATGTTATTAACCGCAACTAAACACTGAGTGACCATTATATAGAATTCGCCATGTGTTCCGTTTGGGAGTCTAAAAATGACCAGCTTGTATAAAGTAAATTATCAAGTAGCGGGGTGAATAAAAGAGGCGTCTTGGAAAATCTCGAGTTCAGTTTAATATCACGATACGAAGATCGTGAGATTATAAATATTGACAGATACTTGCATCCAGTTTATTTATCATTTATCGATAAACAACAATTACAAGCAACAATGTCCTCTTTCAAAGTTATTTTAGTGGGTGCTTTATGTGTATACGTTTCGAAAGTTGAAAAGGCGACTTCGAGTCCCACCGAATTATCCGGTAAACGCCACGCAGGAAATGAGGCAGAGCAGGTATGACGATTTAAATAAATAATGATTATCAATAAGCAAACATTTTCATCCGTTTCTTTTAATTTACCTAAACTGCGGAATTACTCATACAAACTTAAGATAGGTAAGTACCTAACATTTTTCACGATAGCTTCATCATTCAATAGATCAAATCAATTATATTTTCATAATAAGTTATTAGATCAATTCACACAATCATTATATATATATATATATATATATATATATATATATATATATATATATATATATATATATATATATATATACAGGGTGTTTCTAAATTGATGCGAAAGATTTCAATGGGTGATTCTTTAGCAAAAATTAAGGGGGGTCTTTTATATAACTTTTTGTTCAACACCCTTTTCCCTCCAAGTTACAGCCCTTTGAAATTAGGTGAAAAAAATTGTTTTTATTCAATACATCCACTTTGGAAAAATTTGGAAGAATGAAATTTGGCAGATAACTGCTGCTAATAAAATGGCAGTTTTTGAGTGTTTTGGTTACCCTTAAATGTAATCACAAGGGGCTGAAAAACCAACCCCTATAATATTTTGCATCAGAACTTTTTAATGCGCCTATATTTTCCTTTTTAAAAAATATATTTGAAAAGACAGACTTGATCTGCAACTTTTTTATGTCTTGACTTTCAATCATAAAGTTGTTAGTTTGATCACAAAAAAATAAAATAGTGCTCAGACTCTTCCCATAAATTCACAGAGAGGTTATCATTTATCAAAAAAAAAACAAGTAAGCTGCTGTCAAATGTCAAATAATTTGTTAATTGTTATTAGTTGTACAATTATTGTTCAATCCGCTCTAATTTGCAATATTTTTCAACTAAATAAAAAAATGCCATTCTTACAATAAAGTTTCATTTAGTTGTGAAAAATGTTTGAAGTCATAATAAAACTGTCTAGAAATTAGAAAAAATCAGGACAATAAAACTATTTGTCATATGACTTCATTTGACAGCAGCTTACTTGTTTTTTTTTTAATAAATGATAACCTCTCTGTGAATTTATGGGAAGAGTCTGAGCACTATTTTATTTTTTAAGATCAAACTAACAACTTTATGATAAAAAGTCAAGACATAAAAAAGTTGCAGATTGAGTCTGTCTTTTCAAATATATTTTTCAAATGTGAAAGTATAAGCGCATTAAAAAGTTCTGATGCAAAATATGATAGGGGTTGTTTTTTTCAGCCCCTTGCGCTAACATTTTAGTGTAACAAAAACACTCAAAAACTACCATTCTATTAGCAGCAGTTATCTGCCAAATTTCATTCCTCTAGTTTTTTCCTAAGTGGATGTATTGAATAAAAACATTTTTTTTTCACCTAATTTCAAAGGGCTGTAACTTGGAAGGAAAAGGGCGTTGAACAAAAAGTTATATGAAAGACCCCCTTAATTTTTGCTGAAGAATCACCCATTGAAATCTTTCGCATAAATTCAGAAACACCCTGTATATATATGTATATATATATACATATATATAAATATATATATATATATATATATATATATATATATATATATATATATATATATATATATATATATATATATATATATAATATATATATATATATATATATATATATATATATATATATATATATATATATATATATATATATATATATATATAATATATATATATATATATATATATATATATATATATATATATATATATATATATATATATATATATATATATAGATATATATATATATATATATATATATATATATATATATATGTACAGGGTGGTCCAATTTCGAAGGGATTTGGGGGTCCTGGGCTTGATTTTCGAGACCAGTTGAAATATGAAAATTGATTTTTGATACGTCAATTCGGCTCTATAAAACAGTTGAGCATATCTTACTTTTCGAAATTTGGAAACAATTCAATTAATTTTCGATTGAAAATGACAAGAGTAAGTAATTATTTGTCACTATGCCAATATTTGTAGGTTGATATTACCACAATGTCAAAGTCCCTTTAATTTTAATAATTCTTAAAAACGTGAAATATTGAAAATTCTAATAACCAAAACTATGCGTGTGATACATCATTTCAAAGGAAATTTTTTTGTAGATTTAAACAAAAAAATAAAATATTGCATGTTCCATAAGAAAAATATCAAGTTTGTGTTATATCTCAAAAACTAAATGTAATTTGACCTTTTGGTTTTCAAGGATTGGTCTTCAAAAAAACTTTAAAAATGCCTCTTCGAAAAATCTATAATTTTGATAATAAAAAAGATATGGCATGGCGACCTCTAAGAAATGCAAACTTTCGAAAATGCCCTTGTAGCTCGAAAACGACTTAACGAATCAAAAAGCGGTTTTCATATTTAAACTATTATTCGTGTTACTTATATTCCTTTGCCATTGCGATAAAATTCGGAGCGATTGCTGCTTGCGGTGTGTGAATGTTGAATCACATCGAATTGATGTGTCAACTTTACTCTTGCTTAGCGAATGTAGTAGCCACCTTCGGGTGTTCCGGACGTACTAGTTCTCGTTGCCGAAATGTTTTCGTCTGTCTGAAAGATGTGGTTCAATTGTTTCCGACTGGTGGCGCTGTGTCATATTTATATGTCATGGAGTTACTAGAAGAAATATGTATGATCGTTTGAAATGTTTGTTTGGTTATCACTCTCGGTGGATGGATGATACTGATGAGCCCCAATAAGGGCGAAACAGTCTGTCTATCAATTTCCATCGATTGTGATAAATAAATTAACATTTCTAACAATTACCGCCTAGGGTAGATGTTGATATTTCGATGCTTCGTGAACTCTTATAACCAGCTCCGCTAGGAGGTTTGTTTGATGAGTTTCAAATAAATGTCCTAGTTCACTTAATTTTATAACCACGGGCGTGTTTTCCGTTTAACACGAATAATTCTTACTTATATTCATTTGCCATTGCGATAAAATTCGGAGCGATTGCTTATATATATATATATATATATATATATATATATATATATATATATATATATATATATATATATATATATATATATATATATATATATATATATATATATATATATATATATATATATATATATATATATATATATATATATATATATATATATATATATAAGGTACCTGCGACAAATAAGGCCCAGCAGGTAATAAGGCCCACATTCCAGAAAAATACAACTGAAAACAAACTCAAACTATAATATCCACCAATCGGTACGGATATATTTCCAAGTAATTTTACCTAGATAGCGCGCGGAACACACGCTTTCACTCAAGGAGAAAAGTACCACTTGTTGGACATCCCGCGCAAAGTATTATGTTTTACACAATTTTTCACAAAATGAAGTCGTTTTCCGTTACATAGTTTTTACTGGACGAGTGGTGGTTTAATTCTATTGGTAAATTGCACATTTTAAGGGTTGATATTTAACAGAAATTTTGAATTTTTTCATTTGCTTTTTTTGTAACAGTGACCTACCCTTAAATAGTGCATGTCAGAAATAAGGCCCACGTGAACTTTTCAGATGGGCACGGTGAATAAAAGTAAATATTATGGTACTGTCCACTATGCCAGGAATCCCGTGAAAAAGGTATGTGGCGCTGCCTTAATTGCAACACATGGGCCCACGAAAAATGTTTAGGGTATTCACCGTCTGATGATGACGACTATATTTGCATCGCATGTGATGCCTAACAATTTTTTGAGTACCTAACAGAACTTTATTTTGAGTTAAAACTCTGTTAATACATTATTCAAATGCTTTTCTGTTTAATTTGTAGCCTTTTATTACATTTATATGATACGGGCCTTATTACTATCATTTGCTGAAATAAGGTCCATTTACATGGTTTTTAGAATCTATGATTTTTACTATATTATGTTTTCTTTAACTTGTTCTAATTAATGTTTTACTTAGAATATAATATGAGTTTGTTGTTCAATATATTTTTATTTTCCTTTGTATGTCGTTTTTACTAAAAAAAATGTTTTGCCTTAGGTGGGCCTTATTTGTCTCAGGTACATTATATATATATATATATATATATATATATATATATATATATATATATATATATATATATATATATATTATAAGTTTCTAATTTTCATATAATTCATGTGTATATTATGTGTCTGTATGGCGTGTATGTTCAGATGTATGTATGTATGTATGAATACGTGAATACTTTTGTATGAGTTTAAAATATGTATGATTGTATGTTTTGCATTTTATAATTGAATAGGTTGAATCATTTATTGGAATTTTCATATTTGTGTATATGGTGATCTCTTTGTTTTTTCATTGTTTGTTTCTATCACTTCTCGAAACAAGTGTCTACACTACGCTGATTTATTCAGTTATATCTGAAAACAAATACCATAAATTCGTACAGATTTGTTCAGCTAGTATTGTAACATAATAAGGTGTCATGAAACTAAAGTTAGCGAAAATTGCAACAACTTGAAAATTTTCAGGATGGTTGGACTTCAATTCTTTCTTCTATCGAAACTCGACTTCAGAATCTGGACAATTTGTATTCAAGCCAGCTCACGCCGACCCTCGAAACCAGATTGAACCATTTTCAGAATCGTATCAGTGGTATGGAATTGAAACTGTTAAGAATCGAGGCTCTGCTGACGACCAAACTGGATCGAATGTCGGATAATATAAGCAGTAGACATTTTAGGGACGATATGGTGCAAACTGACCTATTCAGAAAAATAGAAACTGCCTACGACGGTATTACACATAGGTTGGCTTACATGGATAGAAAATCTGAAAATAGTTTTTTGAAAATACAGGTGAGTAGGTCAAAGAGAGTTTTCAATAAAACATCAGTCAAACAATTATAAGTTGAAAAATTTCATGGATAGAAGTGCGCTGCTTATTGTCATGATTTTAGGCATTAAATCATCTTTAACAAATCACATACACCTCATATAACATATTGGGCTTTGGTTTTCTTAACGTAGATGATATTTTGATACAATTTCATGTTTCATATTGTTGAATTTTAAAATATTTATTGATAATACATACAGTTATAGTAAAACACTTCAAAGAAGCATTGGAGTCGGGCAAATCCATCAATTTTCTCGACGATACTATCTCAAATTCTGACATACAAAAATTTGAAAGAAAAACTTTCACAGATGCCGCTATGCCAATAGACTCAGTTAACACAACTATACATAAACATACATGTAGTAATACACTTCAAAATAAAAATGCATTGACATTAGTGCTCCGTGGTATTTACCCCTCATGTTTTTGGAATGAAGTTCCTTACGGCAGGCTTGAAGGAGATGGGGATTGAACTGAAAAATATTCGAGACGAAAAGTGTGACGAAAGTAGACTGACGAAAGTCACGCTTTTAGTTAACACAAGCGTATATAGTATACCTTTCTCTTTCTCCCTCTTTCTTTCCGTTCTCTCATCCCTTCTCTTTCTGATCCCACTCCGCCACGACAATCGCCAATGCATTTTATGTACTCATTAATTCATGTACTGGCTGTCCCATTTTCGATGTCCTTACAGGGTAACTCGCTTATTTTTAAAGATAGAGATTTGCGGTTTCCGCGAACGTTGGCTACTTTTTTGTGAAACTCACGATACCGTAAACAAAATTTTCATAGCTTGCTTCGTTTTTGAGATACAGGGCGAAGTTGAAAATATTGCATTTTGGCCCCCGCCTTGTATCACAGCTATCTTTCAACTTATAGGAAAAGTAAAAACTGTGTTTTATATACTTTTTTACGTAGAATCCAGTGGCGTAGTGAGATTTTTGAAATGAGCTATCATTGTTCAGATATAACACAAAGTTATATTTTTTTAAATGGGACACTCTGTATATTTTTCCATATTCAAAACATAAATGCTTTGAGCTTTTTAAAAATATATAATACTTATATAATATTTCAAGTATTAGCCCTGTATTTAGATAAATTTCATTTTCGTTATAGTCAAGACAAATATCACTTTAGTAGAACGTTTAGCGCAATAAACAAATATCACTCTCATTCGTATATGGTAGCATGGAAAGTACCTATTCATTAAAAAAATATTATTCAGTATGGGTCACTAAATAATTTGACAAAACAATAAATTTAAACTCTTATGAAACACTCTTTATCGACCATAAACGCTGTGGACCTAATTAGTAGGTAGCTATGGAAAAAGAGCAAGTGCAGAATGTATATAGGTCCTGTCACCTACCTGTCAAAGTTAACAAATTTTTCTCACAATGGCGAATGATAATCCAAGATATCAAAATTACGAAAAATTATATATGGTTGGGATATATTACCAAGTAGGTTTCAATCCAAATCAAGCGATGGACCTCTATGTTGAAAGGTATTTACTATTACCCATTTACTGGGTGTCAGTAAGATAATAAGATAGGAAATTTAGGTTTCCTGAAAGGAGACAACCGAGTAGCAGAATATTTGGCAGACTAAAAAGAAATTTGGAAAATTTTGGATCTTTTGAAAAGCCTAGACCAAAAAGTTATAGGAAAGAAAATGCTGAAGATGTTGAAATTAGTGTCCTCGCAAAGGTAGAAGAGAACAAAAATACTTCTTGCAGAGAAATTGAAGACAAGAGTTTCGAAGATATTGAAAATGCATAAATATACCCCCTACATACCTATACCTAACTATACATCATCTGCACCCAGGTGATGCTGAGAAGCGCATTGAGTTTTGTAGTTGGTATATACAAAAGACGGGAGAATGAAAGCTATATAAGTAGCGCTGGCATTTTTAATCGAAATAATCATCGTTATTGGTCAAATGAAAATGAGCACGTTACGGTGGCTCGTCAACAGCAAGGCAGATTCGCGGCTTCAATGTATCTTGTTTCGTTTTTGGAGGAAGATTGGCATACCGCATTTTGGAAATTTTGGATGATTGTCTTTGTGAACTACTTGACGAAATTCCGTTGGCTCAATACGGACACAGTTATTTCCAACAAGATGGCGCACCTTGTCATAACGCAGGTCCCGTTAGGGCTTTTCTTAATGAAAGATTCCAAAACCAGTGGATTGGTAATAATGGTCCCATTAACTGGCCACCAAGGTCCCCTGACTTATCGATATTAGATTTTTTCATATGGGGCTTTATGAAAAATAAAATAAACCACACGCGGCAAGAAAATCGAGATGCTCTCATGAATGCCACGAGAGAAGCTTTCGAATTCTTACGCGTCTTATGCGTTATGTTACTGCGGTCGATTGACGCTATCCTCAGAAAATGTCGGTTGTGTCTTCAACAGAATGGACAGCAATTTGAACAATATTCATAAAATATTTTCAACCGAAAAATAATAGAGCTTTGTTTTGTAGCAGTGTTTCATATAAGTTTTAATTTCTGTTATAATAATTTTTAAATTAATCTTTGTTTAGTAACTTATATTAAATAATATTTTTTTAATGAATACTTTCCATGCTACCATATATAAATGAGAGTGATATTTGTTTATTGCGCTAAACGTTCTACTAAAGTGATATTTGTCTTGACTTGCTATAACAAAAATGAAATTTATCTAAATACAGGGCTAATACTTGAAATATTATAAAAGTATTATATATTTTTAAAGAGCTCAAAGCATTTATGTTTTGAATATGGAAAAATATATAGAGTGTCCCATTTAAAAAAATATAACTTTGGGTTATATCTGAACAATGACAGCTCATTTCAAAAATCTCACTACGCCACTGGATTCTACGTAAAAAAGTGTATAAAACACAGTTTTTACTTTTCCTATAAGTTGAAAGATAGCTGTGATACAAGGCGGGGGCCAAAATGCAATATTTTCAACTTCGCCCTGTATTTCAAAAACGAAGCAAGCTATGAAAATTTTGTTTACGGTATCGTGAGATTCACAAAAAAGTAGCCAACGTTCGCGAAAACCGCAAATCTCTATCTTTAAAAATAACCGAGTTACCCCGTAAGGACATCGAAAATGGGACAGCCTGTACAAGCAACTCGAAAACGTCAGATGTGAAAAATCGAAATAATTGTGTATAAGTTATGTGTATAAAAGAACAGATTACGACAGGAATCAGATGTGGCATAATGAAAAGATAAAGCTTTACAAATTTGTTCCATAAAATAATGACAACGTATTGTAGGTTTATATTCAATTATATAGCGTGGCGATATGTTATCCTCTCGTTATATACACTCTTGCGTCTAAATTTTATATTGCGTTGACGACAATGCGATTTTATACACAACATCCGACTTGAACCTATTAGGAACTGGCTCCATGCACCAACTGTGAAGCAGTATACCCCTACATTGGTCGAGCGTCACAGAACTTAAACTCTAGAATCACAGGACATAAAAGTGACTTAAAAAATCAAAATAAACACATCTTCGCCTTAACGACCCACATAAGAGACACGGGGCATAATTTTAATTACGAAGATACGAGAATATTGTATCAGGAACACAATTATAAGAAGCGGCTTTTTTTGGAAATGTACCATATACAAAATCACCCTGAAGCTCTTAATAAAAAATCAGATACTTCCAACGTGAGCAATATTTATACGTACTTAATAAATTTCAAATTTCCGTCTAGATATGAATAATTATATTCTGGCGTTTGGCTTGTTTCCTACCAGTACACATGTGTATCGCACGCCATATGTCTAGGTATTTGTCCGCGTTTCAGTTCAGATATTGTTATTATAAGGGTCGCACCATTTAGTTAGTAGCCTCTAGAAAAATTCGCTTTAACAAACTTGTGTATGTGTTTATGTTTAGTTGTTTTCAATCTCACAGTTAATGTGAGTTTGATGGATGTTCATCATCTTGATTGTTTTAATGTTGATTTTGTAATTTTAGTCCTGAAGAAGTCAATAAACATTGACGAAAGCTTGGAAATGGTCTAAAGAGTATTGTTTCATATAATTGAAGGCTGAACTACCCCATTATTATTAGGATACATCATAGCAGCTGTTATATGTATATATATATATATATATATATATATATATATATATATATATATATATATATATATATATATATATTTTATATCTGTTTTTTCTTTTTCAAGATTTCCAAACACGCAAACACAAATATATTCGCTAACAACTACAAAGAAAAAAATTATGTTTATATACTTGTATATGTATATATATATATATATATATATATATATATATATATATATATATATATATATATATATATATATATATATATATTGAATGCAACAGATACTTTATTCGTTTTTTCCCAATGAGCTTGTCGATAAGACTTTCATTGTAACCGTTATTGATTCAATCTCAGTTAATAAAGATTAAACTCCCCTCCTGAACAATTTAATACCCTGTGACTCAAAATTTGATGGTTAATGGTTGAATATTTTTATACTCTGGAAAGAGAGGGAGTTTTCATATTTTGCTGTTTTATGCCTAGGTATCAACAGTTGAATATTCATGATTACTATTTAATCTAGCACAAATATCCTCCTTCTCTTTAGCATACAATAAGCATCTGTAAATGTACAAACAAGGCAGGGTTAGAATACAATTTTCAATAAAGATGGGCTTACAATATGTACGGGGTTGAATACACCCTATTTATCTCTGAGGAGCTGCCCCAAAGCAGAATATTATAATTTAAATGACTGTATACAAGACTATAACAAACATTAACAACAGAAGAGATCGGCAACGTACTTTTAATCCTACTTAGAGCATAGAAAGCTCTACTAAGTTTATCATTCAATTTATTAATGTGATCATGCCATTTTAATGTATTATCTATGTGGACCCCTAAAAATTTTATAGAGTATATTCTAAGTACTAAGTATAGTGGTATCCAAATATTTCAATTTCAATCGCCTACAACTAGTGTTTTTCAATCCGAAATGGATACATTCAGTTTTTCCAATATTAGGGCATTTGAACTACACCAGTTTTTAAATATTTCCATAATTATATTACATGTCGCCATCAACTCCTCATATGTTTGTGCTTCCACTACGATGGAGGTATCATCTGCAAATATAATGATCTTACCGTTTTTAACGCAACTAGGTAAGTCATTTACGAACAACAAAAATAAGAAGGGACCAAGTACTGATCCCTGAGGCACTCCTAGCTAGCTAGGAAATTTTTGCGACCAACGATCTTTAATTTTGACGACCATTTCGCGTTCTGAAATATAACTACGAAGCCAGTCCTTCTCAATCTTAACTTAAAATCATATCGACTTATGTCACGTGTCATTATTTCTTTTACTTACAGGGTAAGACGGAAGTTATTTCAAAGAAGCTGGAAGAAATGGATGATACTCTCACGGCCAAGAACGATTCAATTGAGTCTGAGCTCTCAGATTGTGCGGCTAGCATTGATGATCTCAAGACAATGTTCAATATTTCAGAAAAAAATATATTAATTTCCTTGGAGAAACATACCAAAGTGAGTTTCATATAAAACTATCTATTTACAAATGTAAAATTTTATATTCATAGGATAGTTTAGTGAAACTAGACGAAATGCAAGTTTTTTCTAAGAAGAATTTTTCACTGAAATTAGCCGATACAGTATATAGAATTCAAGAAAATACAACGAAAAGTTTCGATGCCCTGAGGAGGAAAGTAAATACTCAAATTTTAATGAGTAATAATACCGGAAAGTCTATGCAGAAATTTTCAGAGGATCTTGGAAGGATACTTAATGAATATGCGAGTAAAGTGAGTTTGATTGTGGATTGATTGGGCCGATACTTGGTGTAAATTAATAAACATATTAAAACAATGGTTAATAATAACAATTTAGATATTTATTAAAAGAAATAACGCATGACGCACGTTTCGGTGGAACTTCACCTTCTTCAGATGCTAATGGCAAACTGACTATGTTTCTCTGTTATATCTAAAACAAGAAATAAAGAGATGACAAATTGTAGAAGGGGTAAATAGAAGTATGGTTACAAATAATTATTAGAATAGGAAAAACCAATTCTGAACTGCTAGTCAGGTAGTTCGGTAATTTTGAAAAGATTGAGAAGGGGGTTTGAAGTTTGATCGATTTGGCTATTCAATAGGAGACCGGAATGCTTTCATTTATCTGTAATGATTCTAAAAACTTAAATTTAATTGCCTTACTTTCAGCATTTAATATTTTTAAATCGAAATTCAATGTGTGATTTTCTTGGATTAAATGGTTTGCATAATGTGAATCCGACTTTTGATTAACAAAGCTACGTTTCTGTTCTGAAATTCTAGTTTGAAAACTTCTGAAACTTCTACCAAATGTTTATGATTGAATATATATAACATATAAGTGTTTTCATGTTTCTTCTAGGAAACATTATTTTTGTAGTTGCGTAATATTGGGAAGATATTTTCAGTTCAAAATATTTTACGATATCAATAAATACTGAAGTGATCAAAAACTTCACAACTGGTTATATTCAAATAATAATTTCAAACCTCTAAGCCTACGAACATATACAGAAAAATATATAATAGAAAGAATTCCCCATATATTAACCATTTCATATATATCAGTATTAATTTTAATTTCCCATATATCACTTTTTGATTAAATTGAAAATGAACATCAGCATATCACAAGATTGAGGTAATTTTTAGGTTTCAGACTTAGGTGCACAAGTATTGAAGTCCGATAATAAAATTTCAACTCACTTAAGGATAATAGAAACTGTGTCGAATTCTACAAAAGCTGAACTTCAGAATGGTTTAAGAGCTCTTATGGTGCAAGTAGGAAAGGTATTTAACAAAGAGAATTCTCAATACGAAGGTAATTACTACCATATATATATATATATATATATATATATATATATATATATACATATACAGGTATATAAACATAATTTTTTTCTTTGTAGTTGTTAGCGAATATATTTGTGTTTGCGTGTTTGGAAATCTTGAAAACGACAAAACAGATATAAAAACTTAAGCATAATATACAGAATTGTTTTTTTCAATTAAACACATTAAAACAAAAAACATTCGGAAACGAAATTAACCCAATAGGTACCATCCATATCTTCCGTACATTCAATAAGTCATCAATCAAAGAACCCATGATTATTGAATGTCGAACCAAACTTCAGAAGTTCTTCACATTAAATATTTCAAGATAACAATAATTTTCCTTCACTATTACACATAAACATTTTCTCTATAAAAGCTATGTATATTTTTGAAAATAGTCAACATTTTGTGTTATTTGATATGTAGGTATATACAGGGTGTCCCGTAAATAACACGCAAGAGTGACACTGGAGGTAGATTTTCTTCAGGTCAATCAGATAACATCAACATGACCTCAGTAAAAGTTTTCTGGTTTTTGAGATATTGCCACTCTTATGTTTTTTTTTTCAAATCTCTACTTTTTGGTCATTTTCTCCCCTGTTTTTAATATAAATAACTTCTAACTTTCATTAAAAACTAGCTCGCTAACCTTAAAAAAAATCAAGTTAATTTAAATCCGAAAACCTTAACTAAAGTTTGACTATTCACTGTGAAAAAATATTGTACCGGACTGAATCAGCAATGATCTTAAAAACTAGCCTATTTAATGCTCTTCCGAAAACGGTATAACATTTGTGGTTTTTCTCCTTCAAAAGTCTAAATATTCCAATTTTTGCCATTGAAGTGCTACTTGCGAAATATTCAATAAAAGGTGCAGGCGTGTTTTGTCGGCAAATTACAACGTCGTAATTGTTATAGAAAATATCTGAAACCGCTGTTAATTTTTTTTTAATTCATTGTTATAGGTAGGTGTCCAAGTATAAATGAACAAAACATAAGGTCGTATTAATTATTTCAATAGATTGTTACATCGTTAAAAACATATAAGGAATTTTGGTCTGAAATTTGAATCTTATTTTCACAATAGATTTTCGAAATGTCTACCACCGACTCTTAAACACAACCTGCATCTTCTCAAAAATTGTCCTTTCAAACGCCTTAAACTCGAATCAGATATTTCACGCGCTGCTTGATTGATTCGTTGACGCAATTAATTTGCCAATCGAATTGGTTTTCCATAGACCTTATCTTTTAAACATCCCCAATAAAAAAAATCGAGAGGATTGAGGTCTGGGGAGCGCGGGGGCTACACAATGTTTGATCAAGATGCGCCCTTACTGCACGAGCATAGTGTGCAGGGAACCCATCATTTTGCAACCACATCCTTCTTCTTAATCAATCAAGCAGCACGTGAAATAAATGATTTGAGTTCAAGGCGTTTAAAAGAACAATTTTTGAGAAGATGCAGGTTGTGTTTAAAAGTCAGTGGTAGACATTCCGAAAATCTATTGTGAAAATAATGATTCAAATTTCAGATCAAAATTCTTTATTTGCTTTTAACGATGTAAAAATCTATTGAAATAATTAATACGACCTTATGTTCTGTTCATTATTTGGACGCCTACCTACAACAATGAATAAAAAAGAATAATGAATAGTGGTTTAAGATATTTTCTACAACAACTACCACGTTGTAATTTGCCGACAAAAAAAGCCTACGAAAAGCACGACTTCAATGACAAAGATTGGAATATTTAGACTTTTGAAAGAGAAAAACCACAAATGTATTATCGTTTTCGAAAGAGCATTAAAAAGGCTAGTTTTTAAGATCATTTGCTGATTCAGTCCGGTACAATATTATTCACAGTAAATAGTCAAACTTGCGTTGAGGTTTTCGGATTTAAATAAAATTGAAACAACTCGATTTTTTTTTAAGGTTAGCTAGCTAGTTTTCAATGAAATGATAGGTCGATTGTCTCAATCAACTATTGATGATAGCACAAGGAAAAAAACCATAAGTTAGAAGTTATTTATATTCAAAACAGGGGAGAAAATGACCAAAAATTATAAATTTAAAAAAAAAACATAAGAGTGGCCATATCTCAAAAACTAGAAAACTTTCACTGAGGTCAAGTTGATGTTATCTGATTGACCTGAAGCCAATCTACCTCCAGTGTCACTCTGGCGTGTTATTAACGGGACACCCTATATATATATATATATATATATATATATATATATATATATATATATATTTATATTTATATATATATATATATATAATCTCTTGATAATTATTAGCAATAACATGATGGTTGAATCTTAAAAGACTCGATATTATTAAAAAGTTGACGTTTCACTACGACATTCATAGTTTATCAAAACTTTTGAAAAAATTGAAATCTCCTTGACATTTATTGATTTGAAAAAATTTGAAAAGACAATGACTGCTTTGTCTCGCTAAAAATTTTTTCTGAATGTGGTTGTTCTTTGTTATTTATTACGTGCTATTCAGTCTAATATCAACATTCAAAATTGTTATAATTAGTTTTTTAAGATTCAACCAGCCTGTTATTGCTAATAATTATCAAGAGATTAAAAATAGATCACAGGCAACAACAATTCGAATAAATATATATATATATATATATATATATATATATATATTATATATATTAAAAATTAAATAATAAGAAAACAACTTGTCTAAAAACCACAAAATGAAAATGACTTTTTATTCGACTAGTTTCGCCTGTTACAGCATTATCAGTCTTGATAATCTATCAGACTTGATAATGCTGTAACAGGCGAAACTAGTCGAATAAAAAGTTATTTTCATTTTGTGGTTTTTAGACAAGTTGTTTTCTTATTATTTAATTTTTAATATAAATATGAACTACCACAGAGTTGATTCATCGTCCATCGAATTTATATATATATATATATATATATATATATATATATATATATATATATATATATATATATATATATACCTACATATGTTTGTGCATGTGTGTGTTCTATAACTAAAAGGATCGCAGTTGTAGATCAAAGATTATTATCTGATATGAGTCAACAAATGGAAACTAATTTCAAAAAAATTATCGCCACTCAAAATTCGTTTTTGGAAAGTTGTCACCGAGTTCAAATGGACGAATCCCAGATAGAAACACAAATCAGCGACATTCTTAACAAACTAATAGACAATTTTTCAGACACGTACGTATCTATTAAATTCGAAAATGACAGAATATGAAAATACAATGTTGAAAAAAATGTATACATTTACAGGAGCAAGGGACAACACTACCTTCTGAAAAAAATAGAAGGGCTGCTAGTCAAACATGATACTCATTTCAATAAGGGGCTTCGTCAGGCGAATACGAATATATTGGCTATTTTCGACCTGTCTAAAGAAAATTTCAAGAATCTGAATGAACAAATGAAGAAAACTGAAGACAATCTGGAGGCGCTGTTTTCGTTAGTGCAGAATATTCTCGGAGATAGAAGCATAAACTGGCAAGGAGTCAGTTCAAATGAGAAGGTAATTCCCCTTAACCCAATACCAACCAGAACTCACATAGGATGAAAAAATTTTATTTTTTTGTATAAACTGATTGTTGAGTGTTCAGCAAAGCCAAGGTCACTAAAATTTTGGAAAAAAAAAAATTTTCAATTCGCAGAAAAATAGAGTCCCATTTTTGGGACGATGGCTAAAAGAGAATAAAATAATATATTTGGAAAAAATCAATACAAAAAGGACTCTCAGCTGCTTTAATAACAAAATATGTTCAATTAACTCACATCAATAATATACAGAACAAAAAGTTTTAATAAAACAATTTTTGGTGAAGAAAATTATTTTTTATGGGATGGTACGAAGCAGATATCATGGAGTGGTACATATGTTCAATTAACTCACATCAATAATATACAGAACAACAAGTTTTAATAAAACAATTTTTGGTGAAGAAAATTATTTTTTATGGGATGGTACGAAGCAGATATCATGGAGTGGTACATTGCATTTCCCACAAATTCTAGTGGTTTCTTTTTTCCACAAAATGCACATCTCCCTTTTGTCTTGATAGGAACAACTAAATGACCCATTTGGTCATATCTTATGCTCTTCCTCCCATCAATTTGGACTTTTGTGGGCCTGGTCTCTTTGGTACAGAAGGTGTATTTTTGGTTAGATTCGCCTTTACAATTTTCCTACGTACTTATAGCAGAGTAGCCATTTCTTGAGGATTTACAATCTTGTAAATTCTCCAAGTATTTGTCACCGATATATCTAACACTTGGGTGAATAAAGGCCACCGCCATTTCTCTGAAATAATTCTTGTTCGGTAAAGAGATACTTCCTTGACATATCTACTCCGCCCAATTGCGAATTGTATCAATTTTACGATGGAGTATCGTCGTTCTGTGGAATTGAATTCCCACCGTTTGTGCTCTTTTATTTGGCCCACTTTACTATTTTTTCTGATAATGCTTCGTCGTCACTCTCAAACTCGGATTCGTCAGCAGGGTTCTTCTTGTGGTGCCGTACCCGGTTTAGGGTGTGGCGACCTCTCTACAACTACTCGTGCTGTGCGTGATACAGCGATACAGGAATAGAAGGGACCTACAGTTTTACGACGGTTCCGAACGTCTTTACAGAGAGGCTTTACTAGGCAGAATACTGCTCGGTGGTTCGCCATTGCCTTCCGAGAGGTGGCTCCGCATAAATTCGTTGTTCCGGTCGGGATTCGATCCAGCGACCTTCTGTTCAGTAGCCCAACGCACTGACCACTGAACTACGGAGCCACAGCAGGGTTAGAAGTAAACAATTCCCGAGTAGCTACCTGCAACATCCACTATTTCTTCTTTTTCTAGGGCATTCTCTTCAAAATTCTGTGTCTGTTAGAATATCCGGGTCTGGAGGAATTATTGCTACAATAATATTTTCAATATTCATATCTTTCCAAAATTCTGGATCTTCAAATATGGGTTCAATGTCACGGATATTTAGACATTTTCTGCTACTCATAATTATCATTTCCAGCCAATGTCCCAAAATTGGGACAACAAAATCAGCAACAAATTGGTAACAGATAACGATATGAGTCAGTTCAATTCCGTTCCGTATTGAAAGAAGACACTATTCAGCAATAAAACTGCAATGGTATAATTATAATTTTCTCGACAGAAATATATTGAAATCACTATAATGTATGACAATCTCAAGGCGCCAGACAAGTGCCGACTTGTTTATGCTAATTTCTGCTATTGTTCCTGTGAGCCATCTGACTATAAATATGTGAAGAACATACTTTGACCTAAATGGAAATACCAAATACTCTAGTTTTCTGTGATAGCATTGAAGGAATCTGGAAAAATTGGTGCGTCCCAAAAATGGGACGTTGGCTGGTGTTGGGTTAAAACCGTTGATAAGACCAAGGCGTATTTAGTGCAGTCATTGAAGCGTAAAATAGGTTTTTACCTCCGAAATTTTTCACTATGAACCGATTTACATGAAATTTTGGAATTAGGTTTATCTTACCCTTAACTTCAAAACTGATGTCGACCCGAACTCCGTTTTCACCCCTGGGGTAGTTGCCACCCCTTTTCGGCGGTGAAATTTTTTTTCAAAATAACCTCGGATATCGATAGAAGTTATATATATATATATATATATATATATATATATATATATATATATATATATATATATATATATATATATCGGGTGTCAACGAAAGGTGGCACGCCCCTATAACTTTTTTGTTTTCGGGAGATAATCGAATGAAATTTGGAGGATCTGTTTGATGGATAAAACTGCATTTTTTGACAAGTAATTCAACTTCATGTAAATTTCGGATTCACCGGAAGTAACTTGAACTTGCGATTTTTAAATGGGACACCCGGTATATTTTCAGTTTTTATCTCCATATGACACTAAGAATAAAACCATGTATCATTTGTTACTATTTGTAACCGTATTTTTATTTGTGTCCCGAAATAAATTTATATTCTAGAGGGCTATGGATACGTTCAAATAACTAATTTTAGTTCTCACAACCTAATAGAGTGCAGTATCGAATTAATCGTAATGAAATGCTATTTTCTTCAACCCGAAAGGCCACCATGCTGCCATTAAAAAAAAATAGTAATAAAAAATTTTGAGATCAAACGCCACATAGATGAGACATTTTTATCGAAAACAATAAAGTTTTATTTTTTCAAACATTTTAGGACCGAAATTAGTTATTTGAACGTATCCATAGCCCTCTAGAAAAAAAATTTATTTCGAAAAAAAAATTGAAAAAACGGTTACAAAACGGAAAAATGACAAATGATACATGGTTATATTCTAAATGTCATATGGAGATAAAAAAACTGAAAATATAATAGGTGCCCCACTTAAAAATCGATAGTTTATGTCACTTCCGGTGAATCCGGAATTTGCACGAAGTTGAATTACTTGCATATTTCATTATGCAATATGAAGAGAATTTGATATATATATATATATATATATATATATATATATATATATATATATATATATATATATATATATATATATATATATATATATAGAACGACCGCCAACATAAATACACTGCTTCACATGATATTCAAATAAAATTAAACCTATTTTTTAGGGCCTTCGGGTGCATATAGAAAATCTCGAAAGAGCTATCAATTTCACCAAAATGGAACAATTGAAAATGTTCGACTCCTACCGTGCTACCATCGAAACACTCATGACATTGGCAGAATCGCGAAGCAATGACGAAAAAAATATGCACTTGCTGATAAGAAATATAACCGGCAACATTCTCAGTGTGAACGAAACACGCGACATGATCAATTCAGTGGAAAACATCTACATGTTAGTCAAAGAGAATAATGAGAACCTTGTACGAATCCTGAACACGCGTGAAAATGACACAACTATCCCACAGAATAAGCCGAAGGGAAGAACAGTAAAACTAGAAAATGAAAATAAGATTGGATTAAATGAAAATTCAAGGAATGCTTCAGATATCGACGAGTTGATACGAAAAGTATTTTTTATTAATGTGACAACGACCACCGAAAAAATTGAAATCTCCTGCCTTGATTTTGATATAGATGTACGTTTTGAGGGTGAAAAACAATATGTGAACTGTGGAAATCGGTCCAAAAAAGTGGAATCGCCTGTTACTGAGTACGCGAAAACGAATGATTCTGATTGCTTAGATGCTGACGTGAATGTTGATTTTAGCGTTGATGGAAACTCCGAAGTTCCCAAGTCTTCAAAAAGGTGTCAAACAGGTAAGAACGGAAGCAATATTAAAATTTAAATTTCCGGGACAGTATCTAAAACAACAAGTTATAAAGCAAGATCCCAGAGCCGCCAGACGTCCCTTATTTGCTCAGTAATAAAATTTGTGGGATGAAGTAGTGCTCGTATGTACTTTCAGTGTATGAATACTCGCTATTTTGTGCCGACGACCAATTTTCAGGTTTCAGGTGCTAAAGATGGAAAAAACTCGACCTACTTCTCTTAAGGTATACGCGCATTTATCGGAAGCGTCGCGAAGAAAATTCGCCCGAGCAGCCAGACCGACCGAATGGGCCAAACATCCCGCCAGACACACATTAAGTGTGAGTATGACTCTGGTCACTAGTCTCAATAATATAAAACTATTAGATACTAGTAAAAGCAGTACAATCTGTTTATAGTGATCAACGGTCACATAGATTAACAATAAAACAGCGTCTTTTTTTTAGTATTGACAAAATTGAAATGTGACCTTACATATGTGACATTATCTCTTTTATTTGGCATTTCACAAGAATTATGCCAAAAATATATTCATGAAACGCTACCCATTATGAGTAGAGTTCTTAGTTGTGTCATAAGATTCCCAGAATATTCTGAAATACAGAAAAACATGCCAAAATGTTTTGAAAGTTTTCAAAATACTCGAATCATCTTAGACTGTACAGAAATTTTTATACAGAAACCAAAGTGCCTTTGCTGCAGGATCAGGTTTTACTCTCAGTATAAATCTAATAACACAGTGAAATTCATGACAGGTGTTTCTCCTGGAGGTTTAATTACTTATATTAGTGAACCATATGGGGGAAGAGCATCTGATAAAACGATTTTCCAACAAAGTGACTTAATTTTAAAGTTAGACAGCTCACAGCATGCTATTATGGTGGACAAAGGTTTATTGATAGATGATATTTGTCAACAGTTTAAAATAAAGTTGATCAGGCCACCATTTTTGAAAGACTAAAAACAGTTGACTACAGAAGAAGCATTGTTGAATGCCAAAATAGCAGCTGCTAGAGTACATATTGAACGAGTCGATCAGAGCATTAAGATATTCATCTCATGATCTAACCTAACCTAAGATTTCTCTCAATTTGGCTACAAAACAAATGATGATAATCACCTATCGCCTCAATAGCAATGAGAATACATACACAGTAACACACTTGTTCACTAAAGAAGCCTGAAAAGTCTTTATATTTATGGTAAAATTATATTTCAAAAACACAAATAAACACACAACAAATACAACATAAATATTCCAATGTCAATATTTATAGTTCTACGACTGGCCACATTGGCGCTGCATTCTTATTTTCAGATGCCTATCGAAAGTACGTATACTCAAACATAGAGCATGCTTGACTAGACAGTAAATAAACAAGGGACTTCAACGCGCATAGATAATCACTATCGCGCTTAAAATGGGCGAATCATGACATTTCGCTCACACTGTCATACTCACACTCAATGTGTGTCTGGCGGGATGTTTGGCCCATACGATCGGTCTGGCAGCTTGCATAAGGTATTGAAATGGTTCCCTGAGTATCATATATAAAAATCAAGTGTGAGAAAATAAAGGTTTACGCGCACTTATCGGAAGCGTCGCGAACGGAAGCGTCGCGAACGGAAGCCTCGCGAACGGAAGCGTCGCGAGACGAAGCGTCATTTAGCTGATGTCCGCGCACTTGGCCGAAGCGTCGCGTCACTTCTCGAACGGCTCGGCGAGAATTTCATTTATTTCAGCATTTAAAATAACGCAGTGCGTTGTCTTGTGAGGTACGATGAGCATTTCGTCAGAAGAGGATCTTCTTGTATTAAGTTTAATTGTCACTAGGGAGAATAAGAAAAAACAAGAAGAAACACCTCCTAATATAAATCAAAATAGAGACACTTACGGTTAATTTCATCATTTCTTTAATGATCTTATACAAGATGAAGAATTTTCAAATATTTCTGTATAACTACAAACTGGAAAATAAGACAAGAATCAAGAAATATTTGAATCTTCTCGACGCCTGTCACCGCGAATTGAGGCGAAGCGTCAAGAGAAACGACTCCTAGTTGGTCCGAAGAGAACTCGCGCGTCGACTGACGCGCCTCTTCGGTTCGCCACGCCGTAGTGCGCGGTAATGTAAACTTCTCGGGCGAATTTTCTTCGCGACGCTTCCGATAAATGCGCGTATACCTTAAGAGAAGTAGGTCGAGTTTTTTTCCATCTTTAGCACCTGATACCTGAAAATTGGCCGTCGGCACAAGATAGCGAGTATCCATACACTGAAAGACATACGAGCACTACTTCATCCCACAAATTTTATTACTGGGAAAATATAGGACGTCTGGCGGCTCTGGGATCTTAGACTATTAGCTACGCCACATAAGCGGGAATTCTAAACACTCATTTGACACACGTGGACAAAAATAAAAAATTCACTTAATATCTGAGCAAACTTAATGGCAGTAGTAGGTTAGGGGGCATCCATTAATAACGTGAGTTGTTTAGGGGGGGGGGGAGAGAGTCGAGAGAAATCTCACTCAATGGGGGAGGGGTGGTCTCGGCAAATATAACGTAATTTTTTTTCCGCAAGAAACAGTATAAAATTGCGAAAAAACTGGGTTGAATTAAGTAAAAAATGTTTTTCCACTGAAAAACGGCTAAATCATACATAATAATATTAATCGCGGCTTAATTATGTACTGATAGAAGAATTTATGAACTACAAATAAATAACATTTGTTTGGAAACAATTTATTCATTCATTAAATATGAACAACTTTTCTTCTAACATTATTTGTTAACTATTAATGAATATTTATTAACCGTAAATAAATTTTTTTTTGGAAAGAATATTTCTTTTTCATATACCGTACGATGGAAAGATTATTCATAAAAAATAATGCTATAACCTTTTATAATAAATATACGATGCATTAATAATTTTCACTGAAAAAAAAATTTGTATGGCTTACCTATTACAACAATTGTTTTATTATTAATTTTATTTTCTCCACATTTCAATGAAATATTACTAATTTACTTGAACTAATAGAATTTTTCATTGAAGTTATGGCGGAATAAAAAGTGTTAAAGTAGTATTTACAATTGAGATCTCCTTGTCCTTAGAGTGAATATTTTTTTACAAATTTCAGAAGTTCCTATTTAGGTATTTTATTGTTAAATCTCATTGTGATTCTATGCTACGTCATTAAAAATATTAAATACTAGTATTAAATAGAAAAAAATTATAAGAAAATGGTTTCTTTAAATAAATCTAATGGAATCGAGCAAAGATTAACTCATTTACATAATAAATACGCATTTAAAAAAATCTCAATTTAGATTCGAGGAGAGGGGAGGGGGTCGAGCAAAATCTCACGATGTCTCACCAAGGGGGAGGGGGATCGAAAAATCGCCAAAATTATCTCACGTGATCAATGAAAGCCCCCTAATATGAGCGTATACGACAAACTCAAAAAATTCAATCAAACCTGAAGTAACTCATTTAAATTTCTTTTTTTATAAGCTTTGATTACAATTTGAATGTTTTTCTCTAACTTTTACCGTTCTCGAGATACTTAGATCACGTGATCGACCTGGAGGTCATAGGTCATCGGAGTTTTAGACTTTAAGGGTATATCGACCATCCCGGTTCAGAATCTGGTGGGAGCTAAGCTGTATCTCTTACCGTTCTTCCGCTGATGTACAGGGTGTCCCATTTTGGGTACTTTTGAATGGTATCTCCGTTATTTTTGAAGATAGAGGGTTGCGGTTTTCGCGACACAGTGTTACTTTTTCTTAAAACTGAAGATGCCGTCAACAAAATTTTAATAGCCCTTTTAGTTTTTAGGATACAGGTCATTTTTGAAAATGTTGCAATTTGGGATCCCCGTCTTCTTTCATCTTATCGAGAAGGTAATATAACATTCTTATAGATTTTTTTTCGTAGAATGCAGTGGTCTAGATAATTTTTGTTACATACTTACTATTTTCGAGTTATAAAGCAAACTTATGTTTTTTTTTAAATTGAATACCCTGTATATTTATAGACTAAATCAAAAATATATGATAGTATCAACTTTTTCTCAGAAACGCGCAAATAAAGGACAATTTTCTGAAATTAAATGCATAATTCAATAGTAGGCCATGAATATTGTTCACGACAAGAAACAAAAATAAATGTCAAAGCAATATCATCGGTTTTTGGATCGACTTTTTGTTTATAAAGGTGTTTATTTTCGTTCTTTTGGTATTATTATTCAATTAATATTAATCAATGTCTTCGAATAATGCAGAGTATGGAAATTATGAAATATATGATTTGCTGGTATGTTTTATACAGAGTAATGAAAATTATGAAGAAGCTTCGGAATTATATTTCCTAAGGTAAGTAAGCTATAATAGCTATGAAAATCTCTATTATCATTCTAATTCTTTTCTTGTTAGATATCCAGAAAGAAAGCAACCGTTTTTTGAGATATTGGCTCGTTTAAGAGCAAATTTAGTTGGGCACGGATCATTTGTTCACCCGCGTGCTAAAATATACAACAAAGAGAACAGGGAAAGAGAAGAGATCTGCGAATGAGAACAAAGGTTTTTTAAACGCTATTCAAAGAATTACAAAGATGTGCCAATTTTGGATCAGAAAAAATGGTCGTCAATTTGAACATCACCTTCAATTTTTTTTTAATAATGTTTGATAACTGAGATTGAATTCTCGCACATCACTTGGTGAAACATCATAAAGAATAAAGTATAAACTTTAAAATAAAAAACACTTGGCTTAGGTTTCACAATATAACAAATATTTAGATACTGTATTTAGCAGTAACGAAAAGTCGACATGTTTCGAGTTATGAACTCATTATCAAGACTGACTACAGGAGAGTATTACATCGTATTTTATAAAACAGACAAAAGCAAAGGTGATACCTGAAAATCAATTTGTTCGTTTACAAGGGGTAATTGACTATTATGGGCGGAACTGATTTCGAGAATTTCAAGAAGGTCAAGGCGTTTTCCTTTGTTACCTGAATGCAACAATTGGGTTTTGTTGAAATCCAGGAAGTGATTGAATTTTATACAATGTTCAGAGAGCCAGTGGTATTTTTATTTTGTAAAATTGACTTTTTATGTTATTCAACTCGAATGTTTATATTCCTTCCTGTTTGTCCAATATAGAAAGCAGGACATTCGTCGCAAAATATTTTATAAACACCACTGTTTTCTCCGATGTTAGATTTTTCTTTATTATTGACCAAGAATGACTTCAAGTTTTTTTTATTTGTACAAATTGTTTTAACGTTATGTTTCGATAGTCTGTTACAAATTTTGCTACTCAAACTAGGCACATAATTTATTGGGAAGTATTTTTGTGCTTCATTAATAGTTTGCGTGGGGTATATTGAATGCAACAAATACTTTATTCGTTTTTTTCCCAATGAGCTTGTCGATAAGACTTTCATTGTAACCGTTATTAGTGGCTAATAATTTAATTTTATTAACTTCAGTTTGAAAATTTGTTTCCGATAATGGAATAGTGAACAACCTATGTATGAACGAATGAAAAGCACTGAGTTTTATTTTAATGTGTTGGTTACTATCGCTGTGAATTAAAGTATCTGTGAAGGTTGGTTTTCTATAAATGTTGAAAGTAAGAGAATTCAAATTCCTAGCAATCTGAACGTCTAAGAAATTCAAGGTACCGTTTTCGTTTTCTACTTCTCTTGTAAATTGAATCGAGTTGTAGAAAGTATTTATATATTTAAGGAAATTATCTAACTGCCTATCTGTACCGGTCCAAATACAAAAAATATCATCTACATAACGCCTCCATAATGAAACGTTAGTAATTAAATTATTATCAGCATTGAAAATTTTTTCTTCTAAGTTATTCATGAAAATTTCACTCAACAAAGGCGATAACGGTGATCCCATGGGCAATCCGTCTTCTTGTTTGTATATTATATTATTAAATTTGAAATAACTCTGGGAGACATATAACTCAATATGTCAAAATTCCTATAAACTTATAGGAATTTTGAAGGAGGTCTTACAGCACGTAGATACCTAGAAATTCTTGAGTAGGTTATTCCAGAACTGCTCGAAAACATTCTTTTAAACGATATTCAAAGAATAACAAAGATGTGCCAATTTTGCATAAGAGAAAATGGTCGTCAATTTGAACATCACCTTCAATTTTTTTTTAATAATGTTATTTATTTGTGTTTATAATATTGCTACTTTACGCTACAAAACTGTTGACACAAACTTACTGATAGAAAAAAGATCTATAGGTATTTTTTAAGCGAAAGATACCTATATGCAAGGTATCCAACTCTTCGTTAGTAATATGCAACGTTCACTTGTTCATTGTTGTTATCCATGGCCTTCTATTGATTTATGCATTTAATTTCAGAAAATTGTCATTTATTTGCGCGTTTCTGAGAAAAAGTTTATACTATCTATATTTTTGAAAAGGTAAAAAAAGACAAATTTTAAATTGTATAAATATACATTCCATTTAAAAAAACATAAAGTTGCTTTGTAACTCAAAAATAGCGAATATGTAACAAAAATCATCTACACCACTGCATTCTACGGGAAAAAATCTATAAGAATGTTATATTACCTTTTCGATAAGATAAAGGATTCAAAATGCCCTGTATGTTAAAAACTAAGAGGGCTATTAAAAATCTGTTGACGGCATCTTCAGTTTTACGAAAAAGTAGCACAGTGTCGCGAAAACCGCAACCCCCTATATTAAAAAATAACGGAGATACCATTCAAAAGTACCCAAAATGAGACACCCTGTACAGACGGATAGACAAAGCCGTTGTAAAAGATTTCTACTTTTACGTTTAATAATGATCAAATCATGAAAAACATACTAGTCGACCATGGTCAATTTCATACATTACATAAAGTGAACAAGGAAAATTCTTTAATAATTTAAAAAATTATCAAACAACTTTCCAAGGAAGCTGGTTATACGTATTCAGCAACGTAAAATCTGCATTCACAATCGAACGGTGAATTATAGAAATTGTCAAGTCACCCCGACTCAAAATCTGCATACAGCTGTTTCGATCTTATTAGATCTCATCAGTGCAGCTTATTTGACTCGGAGTGAATTAACAAATTTCTAATTGTTCCCCAATACAAATCGTGGTCAGTAACACTGGCTGGATAACAATCCAGAGCGCCATCCCACCTAAGATATTGGGAAACAACAATTCACCGCTTAGACTGAAAATGCAGAAATTCGTCGCTTAAACACGTACCTCCTGATATGAAGATATCTACTCTACAACAGTGGTGTATATGATTCCAAGGCACACTAACATAGTGATTTAAAACCTTTGGATATACTCACGAGAGCGCACTCCGAATATTCTTAAATTATTAAAGAATTTTCATTGTTCACTTTATGTAATGTATGAAATTGACCATGGTTGACTAGTATGTTTTTTCATAATAATAATAATAATAATAAGTTTTTATTTCCTCTGATTACATAAAAGTAATATGGGAAAGTGTCAACAGAAAAATTGCACATACTAATGTGACACTATACAGGTATTTACAATGAAATAGTATACATATCATTACAAATACTAACAAAAGAACATCACAAAATCACATTAATACTTCTGTAAAATATTCGTCAACGGAATAAAATACTCTATCTAAAAGTAGTGATCTAACAGCTGATTTGAAAGGCCTAAGATTATCGATTTTTCTAATTCTGTCGGGCAGGTGGTTAAATATTTTTATACCCAATACATTGCAGCTCCTTTGTACTTGAGTTAAACGTGTAAAAGGTACATGAAGCAACTGCGAGGTAGACCTCCTTGTACTATATTGATTCACATCACTACAGCTAACCAAAGAAGATAAATTTCTTTTAATATAGATCACACAAGCATAAATAAACATACAGGGTACAGTTAAAAAATTACTCTTATAAAAATTACGACATGACGTTATTCTAGTGAGACCAAAAATTGAACGAACAATTCTCTTTTGAATTTTAAAAACATAATCCGCATTGGTACTATTTCCCCAACAAAGTATACCATATTCCAGCGCCGAGTTGACTGAAGCATAATAATACATCTTTAAGATATTCAGGTCACAATAGTTCTTAAGTTGCCTTATTGCAAAATTTAACGAAGAGAGTTTACCGCTCAATACCGCTACATGATTTTTCCAGTTTAAATGATCATCCATCGTAACACCCAAAAACTTCACTTCATCAGACAGACCCAGAGACTCAGCACCTGGCAATCTAACCAATGGACTGAGGCACCTATTTGTGCCATTTGGAGTAAACATTAACAGAGTTGTTTTACTCTCATTGAGAATAAGGCCATTTATCGAGCAATATTCATTCATTTTGCTGATGCAATTATTTGACAGCAAAGATAGGTCATGATTTGATTGTTGTATTTTACGTATTAAGCGACTAGAATATTCGGAGCGCGCTCTCGTGAGTATATCCAAAGGTTTTAAATCACTATGTTAGTGTGCCTTGGAATCATATACACCACTGTTCTAGAGTAGATATCTTCATATCAGGAGGTACGTGTTTAAGCGACGAATTTCTGCATTTTCAGTCTAAGCGGTGAATTGTTGTTTCCCAATATCTTTGGTGGAATGGCGCTCTGGATTGTTATCCAGCCAGTGTTACTGACCACGATTTGTATTGGGGAACAATTAGAAATTTGTTAATTCACTCCGAGTCAAATAAGCTGCACTGATGAGATCTAATAAGATCGAAACAGCTGTATGCAGATTTTGAGTCGGGGTGACTTGACAATTTCTATAATTCACCGTTCGATTGTGAATGCAGATTTTGCGTTGCTGAATACGTATAACCAGCTTCCTTGGAAAGTTGTTTGATAATTTTTTAAATTATTAAAGAATTTTCCTTGTTCACTTTATGTAATGTATTCAATAATGATATGAAGAACGCTTGATTTCAAGCTTCTGTAAGTTTTTGAGTCTGCCTTGAGAATCCCAATAAAAGTTGAATAATCAAAAATTCATTTCAGCAAGAAAAACTGATAATGAAACGATTTCACACGAAGAAAATACTGAAAAAAATACAATAGTGGAAACCAACGGCCTAGATACCAATTGTCTCGATATACCAATAAACGTTCGATTTGATGCACCTGGAAGTAACAACAACGAAGTGAAACTATGCAAGAATGCGACAAATCGAATTAATCTAACTGACCATAAGGTATCAATGGAACAACATAATCTTACAACTACTGAATACAGATACTTGATTCCCCCGATAGTCGAATTCTTGAAATTACAACCTCAACAAAATGAAATTAAAAACTCAACAGAATTCCTTAGCTCAAGTGATTTACTAAACTAATTTCCATTTTTGTTTTCAAATGTTTCATTTACTTTCTTGATTCAATTTTAAGAAACATTTGATGAGAGAAAGTATTTCATTATTGCTGAAAATGTTACAGCGCATTTTATTTCGAATGATACATGAGAAAAATGTTGAAATAGAATAGGGATACATGAGCAAATTACAGTACAACTTCAGTAATCCGGACACATATCGTTCATGTCAATGCCGGATTATCGAGGTATCCGGACTACAGGGACTATTTATTTTTTGATTAAAACTCGCAAAATTGCATACAAAAATACCTTTATTTCGTAAAAGTGTTTATATAAAAAAAAAGTAAAAACTTAAAAAATCATTCCAATGTGAAAAAACTATAGTATATGTACCTATGTAGGTATAACTAAAACGGTGTAAGTTACTGCATTTTTGTTGGGAAAAAGGTGTCTAACTTGGTTTGAATGCTCCTGTTTTTGGCTAGTTCACATGCTTTTTCTTTTAGTCTTTCGAGCAGCAATATGTCTTGAATTGGAAAATCATTTTCCTCTGCCCATTGAATGTATAATGATAATGACCTCGCAGCGTCCTTGATATGATTTTGACACAAAGTTTCTTATTTTGTCCTTAATTTTTCTTTATGTCAAAAATCTTTGATCTAGGCACGCCAAAATTTGCTGCCGTTTGACGGATATTTCCGGATTTATCTAGACTGTCAAATATTTCACATTTGTTGCCTAGTATCAATGTTTTGTGGGGCCTTTTATTTGGAGCCATCCCCAACAGAAAAGATAACTATGTTCTTACGTACGACTCAAACTTGTTAAGAAGGGAAAATTATTGCTATGGTTCTATGGTTTTCTTGTATAACGTTTTAACGTCCGGTTTAGAGAGGTCAAATTTTGAAAATGTCCGGTTTACAGAGCAATCCGAATTACTGGAGTGTCCGTTATAGCGAGTGTCCGAACTACTGAATTTGTACTGTATATACATCATTGCGTAATCTGAAATAATTGTGCCATTTTGATACTTCAAATATAAATTGAATAATAATATTTTATATCTTATTTTTGAATAAACTACTTGGGCATTTATGTCTATAACGTTAAGAGCTAATTTTTAATTATATATCTTTATATATAAAAATGAATCCTTATTTCCCTTGGTCCCGCCATCACGCTTGAACGGCTGGACCGATTTCACTAATTCTTTTTTTGTTGTGTTTTTTATAGTAAGAAGAAGGTTCTTATGAAAGAAAACATTAAGAAAATTGCGCGGGAAATTAGAAAATCTCTATATATAAAAATGAATCCGTATTTCCTTGGTCCCGCCATCACGCTTGAACGGCTGGACCGATTTCACTAATTATTTTTTTGTTGTGTTTTTTATAGTAAGAAGAAGGTTCTTATGAAAGAAAACATTAAGAAAATTGCGCGGGAAATTAGAAAATCTCTATATATAAAAATGAATCCGTATTTCCCTTGGTCCCGCCATCACGCTTGAACAGCTGAACCGATTTCACTAATTCTTTTTTTGTTGTGTTTTTTATTGTCAGAAGAAGGTTCTTATGAAAGAAAACATTAAGAAAATTGCGCGGCAAATTAGAAAATCTCTATATATAAAAATGAATCCTTATTTCCCTTGGTCCCGCCATCACGCTTGAACGGCTGGATCGATTTCACTAATTCTTTTTTTGTTGTGTTTTTTATTGTCAGAAGAAGGTTCTTATGAAAGAAAAAATTAACAAAATTGCGAGGGAAATTAGAAAATTTGAGAATACTTAACCACCATATAAAATTATTTCTAATCTATGTCATTTTTATTTTGTCATGACCTAGAATAGAAAAATTCATATTAATCTCAATTGTTTACCCTTCTACGATCAACCCCTATTTTTGCATCTTTTCTTTTTTTTAAATTTTATCCACAGATCCGCAATAGGGCTGCAAGATGGCAATCGAAAATAACAATAGTCGGTTTGAGAATAGGTCGTAATATATTTTTCATACTCCCAATGATTAACATTTTTGCCGGGTCAGATAGATTGATAGATAGATAGTTAGATAGATGTATAGAAAGATAGATAACTAGATAGATAGATAGATAGGTAGATATACATCGGCAGATAGATGAATAGATAGAAAGATAGATAGAAAAAATAATTTATATGGTAGAACGTTTGCCCGGTCAAATAAATTGATAGATATATATGCAGATAGATAGACAGATAGATAGATAGATAGATAAAAAGAATGATTGATAGATAGATAGTTAGATAGATAGATAGAAAGATATATAACTATCTAGATAGATAGATATATAGTTAGATAGGTAGATATACATCGGCAGATAGATGAATAGATAGAAAGATAGATAGAAAAAAATAATTTATACGGAAGAACGTTTGCCCGGTCAGATAAATTGATAGATATATATGCAGATAGATAGACAGATAGATAGATAGATAAAAAGGATGATAGATAGATAGATAGTTAGATAGATAGATAGAAAGATATATAACTATCTAGATAGATGGATATATAGTTAGATAGGTAGATATACATCGGCAGATAGATGAATAGATAAAAATAATTTATATGGCAGAACAACGTTTGCCTGGTCAGCTAGTAATTAATAATTCTAAGGACGTGTTCTTCCTAGCGTTACTATAACAGAAAAAACTCTATCGCAGCGTGCTGCATTAGAAAAGCAGGTTTTCACAACGTATCCAGTTTGAAAAATCTATTTATTCAATTATGATTTTTGTTCTAAATCCAAAAAAAAATTGCGCCTTCTTATGTGTAAACAATATTTATTTCCTCCCCGGGGGTCAACTTCCCAACCAATTCGTACCAAAACCATTCGCATCCAAAATATCATACGAAACTAAGTACATACAAAATTTCAACCCTATAGCTATAAAATTGTGCCCTTTATCGCGTAAACAAGATTTATTTCCTCCTCCGGGGAGTCGACCTCCCAACCAATTCATATCGAAATGAATATCACCCAAGATATCATACGAAACTACCTACCTACAAAATTTCAACCCTATTGCGCCTTAAACAATGTGTGTAAACAATATATAAATAATATACTTACAAACTTTTAACCCTATTACTTCTAAATTGCGGCCTTTATCGTGTAAACAACGCTAAAATATACACTGGCCAGCAAAATTAACGCACCACTAAAATTTGGGTCAATTTCAAAGTTAATTTTCTCGCGAACTGCTGAATCGATTTAGATAAAAAAAAATTTCAATGTAGCTTAAATCTTCAGAAATGACGTTATGAAAAGAGAGAAAATTTAAATTTGAGTTTTAGGCATATACTGGGCGTTTGAAGAAAAACTAGTTTAATGCACAACTTTTGTCATATTCTGTGGGAATTCCCATCAACAGTATTAGGTGTCTCTCTAAGTCGAAATATAGCCCCATATTTAACAAGTATTTTGTTTTTTTATTCAATTTTTTATCTTGCTTATTAAATGAAATACGGAATTTAATGTAAAACGTAACAGCTAAAATTTATTTTGAAAAAATTTGAAATAAAATCTTAAACATTAAAATAAAAAGTCAACATCGTATGTTTTCTCCCTTATTCCTTATAACTGATTGACATCGACGACCCATATTTTGAACCAGACGTCTAATTTTTGCTTGATCTATATTTGTCCATATTTCCCTCATAATGTTTTCTTCATCATCCAAGGATGCAGGTGGGGGTTGATGATCTCTAAGCTGCCCTTCATTAGATCCCATAAATGTTCTGTAGCGTTAAGGTCTGGACTACCTGGAGGCCAATCTAGGACCTCAATATTCACCTGATTTAGATAATTTTGTTCTATTTTCGCAGTATGTGGTCTGGCATTATCTTGCATTAGTATAAAATTATCTCCAATATAACCAGCCATAGGGACCACATGCTCTGAAAAAATTTCGTCAATGTACTTTTCGCTATTCAAAGGTGCTCCATGCAAGGACATGATGTCTGTACGAGCTGCCAAAGAAATTCCGCCCCAAAACATCACAGTGTGAATAACGTTCGTTTGGCTGTCGAATAATTTCTGAGCTTCGATCCTTGCTGTAGAGACAAAACCTCGTCTCATCAGTGAACAAAACTGGTTCCCAATATTCAGCAGTTCAGTTCACATATTCCCTAGCAAATTGAAGTCCTTAAGTCTTTTTTCGACATTAAATTCTGTATTTCATTTAATATGTTAGATAAAAACGTGAATAAAAAAACAAAATGCTTGTGAAAGATGCGGCTTTATTTTGACTTAGAAAGACACCTAATACTATTGATGGGAATTCCCACAGAATATGACAAAAGTTGTGCATTAAACTAGTTTTTCTTCAAACACCCAGTATATGCCTAAAACTCAAATTTAAATTTTCTCTCTTTTCATAACGTCATTTCTGAAGATTTAAGCTACATTGAAATTCTTTTTTTATCTAAATCGATTCAGCAGTTCGCGAGAAAATCAACTTTGAAATTGACCCAAATTTTAGTGGTGCGTTAATTTTGCTGTCCATTGTATATGATGAGTTCATCATACTGAGTGTTCAAAAAATAAGATCTAAAATGACATTGAGAAAACTGACGAATATCAATTTTTTCAAATTGAAACCCCCCATTTCTCTAATTTTGTAGTATTAAGCATCAAAAATTAACGTAATTTTGTACAATGTTCATATACCTAATATTTTTAGTTTTCGATATATTGCCAATTAAATATTTTTATATGGCGACTTTGCATTTAATCGTTGAACAATTAGATCTAGGATGGCCACGATCGTATTTGACATATCAAATCATCGTAATGGCACTCCGGTTAAATTATACAAACGAAGATTACTCAAACTTATTTATTATTCATGGACAATGTGATAAAGTTATTTCAAGAACATGTGATACATTTGTGAAACCATATCCTCGAAAAACAGAAACACATGAATTTTGAAGTTGACTATTCAGACAACCTGGCTGATCTTCGAAGCCTTTTTTTATCAACATTATGGGGGCACTCCACATGATGCCCATTTAGTAAATAATCATCTGGAAAACTTATTTTATGATAAATGGATAGCCAACAATGGACCAAACTTTTGGCCACCTCGATCGCCAGACCTATCAGTACTGGATTTTTATTTATGGGGAACAGTGAAAAATAACGTGTATAACACCGCAGTGACCACCATGGAATACTGCATGAGGCGAGCAAGTACAGCATTTGAAGAACTGGACTACCAGTCGATGAGAAGAGCCACCCATGATCAATTGCGACTTTCCAATTGAAAAAATTGATTTTCGTCAGTTTTCTCAATGTCATTTTAGATCTTATTTTTTTAACACCCTGTAAGTTATCCAAATATTATACAAAATCTATTAAATTAGGTCCTTTTCAACAAGGAATCGAACACAAAGTAAGTAAAAAGGGCCTCCTTATAGGAACAATTGATAATTAAACTAGGGCTGGCAATCGTCATTTTTGAAATAAACACCTGAATATGTCAAAAACGCTTAGACTTAGGGATAGGGCATAAAATCTTCCTAGAATCTTGAGTACAATCCAAAAATGTAATAATATATAGGGTATCCTATTTGAAATAAGCCACTTAGGGTCTATTTCTGGTATAACCCGAAGTGCCCGATAGATGAAAATATTTTAGCTATATAGGCCCCAAAACATCTAGCAAATTCCCAAAAATTTCAAATTTTTCCTACATTCAGTTTCTGAGATATCGATCGATGCAGTTCTTGGTGGTCCACACTGTATATATATATATATATATATATATATATATATATATATATATATATATATATATATATATATATATAATATATATATATATATATATATATATATATATATATTGATATATATATAAATATATATAAATATATATAATTAAATAAAATAAAATAAATATATATATAAAAATATATATATATATATATATAGATATATATATATATATATATATATATATATATATATAAATATATATATATATATATATATATATATATATATATATATATATATATATATATATATATATATTTGTATGTTTACATAGTAAAACTTACGCAATGTATTATATATCGTTATATTCTAAAAAAACATTAAACAAGGACAAGTTTGTTTATTCATGATTTTCATACTTTTTTCTCAAGTCGATATTTCTCGGTATACTGAGAATGCAACCCATTATTTAAATGTAACGATAAGCATTATCCTATTCCTGATAACTTAGGGGATTAACTCCAAGCTACCTTTTTATCTCCCGCTCAAGTGATCAAATATTTCATCTGATATCGATATTGATTATAAGGATTTAATTTTATCAAGCCAGGCATATTTCATCATTTTAAACCAAAAATCCAATTATTTAGAAGAATAAAATTAATTTATTACACTCAGAGCCATTACGTTTATTGCACCGATAACCAATCATAGAATAACTTTCAATATATCAGAAATGCTATAATCCTTATACCTAGGTAGTCTCCAAATATACCTACAATTCACCAAAATTCTCGTGGATTCGAGTATACCATTAAGTTTCTAGATGAATAATTCATATTGAATTGGTTAACGGATAAGTCAATTCAAATTTGTAAGGTTAATACAAATTACATAATTATCTAATTAAAAATTTGACAGAGCAATACTAGTCCGGTCAAGACGGAAAAATAGGGGCACCATTGCATAAATTCCCAAGAAGCTGAAAATGTACATGAATGTTAGGGACACCATTATAACGAAATTGTCCCCATCGATCCCATGTGTGCAAAAAAATTGATTCAAGGTCGAAGTTAACAAAAAATGGGTTTTCTGGATTTTTTTTAGCGAAACGGTTAGTTTTATGATAAAAATAGCTCTGACAAAAATTGTAGATCGTACAATTGTCTACAGAACTTGTCCCTATACTTTCTCCCCTAAAATTCATTATTTCTAAGAAAAATGTGGTTTTACGGTCTATTTTATACAATCCTAGTAGAATAAAGGGCCTTCTCATTCAATTTCTTCTTCTTCTTCCTGAGTTAACGTCAATTGTTCAAACAGCGATACATCAGTTGTTCCGTCGTCGATGTGAGGATCTTCTTCTGTTGGAGATTCAACATTTGAGCGCGACTGGCCTTGACAACTGGTGCATGCTGATGAACAATATGAACCTACTTTTTTTGCAGCCGCTTTTCGAATTATACCCCTTTTTTCAGTTGTAAAAAATAGTATCAAGGAGCTTCTCTAGTGCAGGTATGTACGTAGTGTATGTATTGGTTCCAATACATTATCAATTAGCTTTCAACCCAACCCCATTCTTCTGGATCCAGTTGATTATCAAGCCATGATTGAACCCGATAATATACTCAGTTATAATATCACAAGAGCATCGAAAATAATCGATTATACTTCCGAGTCACGAGACGTATTTTGCGAAACACCACTCGAGCTGTGCTCTCGTGGTGTTTTAAGAAAATACGTCGAGTGACGAGGTCAGTATAACGATTATTTTGGTTTGCTCGAGTTGGTATTCGTTACGATTATATAACGAATAAAAAATATTAATTTTTTTTGACAAACGTCAAAACATCGTCAATATGAAAACATTCACATTCTGACTCGAGGCGAAACACCAAAACGATTATATCACGTCGTCAAGGGTATATTCACTTATCAATACGCAGTAGTTATGCAAAATTCACGGATTCTATTCGCTTATTCATACATGAGTTATATAATCAATAAAATGTTGTTAAGCAGAAGCCGAGGAGGAAGACAAGCAAATTGCACACGTTTTTAGTACGAGTAAATTTTGCAAAAGATAAGGGACGTAACTTATCTATGCAAGTAACGTTTTTTGGAGCTTCATATACTGAATAAAGAAAATGAATTCCATGTGTAATTATAGTTTCTGGAGTAGAGTTGACATCTTCAAAAAAATTAGCACATTCAACTGAATCTTGTTTTTCAAATAATTGAAAACCCTTTTGATTTACCCCTCCGGAGCATTGCACAGGTTGTATCACATCCAGTCATAGCATGTAAAAATAAAATTCGATTTTTACATTTAGGATAACCCGATCAACTTAAATTTGAATATATTTGCGTTGGTTGCTGAGCCCTGCTTGGTTTTAAGAAATAAATGATTTTTTTAATTGGAGTTCGAACGGTAAGTAATACCAACAGATCAACATCTTCGCCAACAACAACATTTACATTAGTTGGATTGAATTGATTCATTGCAGTTTCTATGATGAGTAGGTATAGCAGCATCATTGTCAGCTTGCTTGACTAAAATATGTTTAGTTCTAAAGTTTTAGCATTGTGATGAACCGAGACTTATTATGAATGTTCGACAAGAATTGCGGTTGGCTAGTTGGGACTGTTATAAATTGGCCACAGAGAATATCAGTAGATAACGATGTTTTTCCCACACGGGCGTTGTTCTGCAGCTTTAATATTTTTAGTAGAATCGGGATAGCTATCAAATACTACGGTTACTTTTAGACCAAAATATTAGCAATTATCACGTGTTTTCACTACCAGAGAACTGTCACATTTGAGCAGCAGACAGATGTTGCTCAACTCATATAGTTTTACTTATATTATGCGTCTAATGATATACCGGGTGGCCAGATGAGAATGCAAAGTGCTGTATCTCGTGAACAATTCGTCGCAGATACTTGCGGTAAAAAATGTTATGACTAAAGTCGCCAACAGAAAATCCTGGAAATTATTTTCTGTTTTCCAAGATGACCGCCAGGAGCCGTAACCGAGATCTGAAACTTTCAAAATGATTTTTGTCTGAAATACACCTAGTAAATGTACCAAAAAAATATTTATTTTCTTAAGCTATTCGAGTAATCTTTTTGACGCATCTATTGAAATTAAGTAGTAGGGGGATCATTCAATTTTTTTTTAATAAACAGCTCTAACTCCTGTACGACTGAACGGATTTCATTCACGTTGGTCTCGTTGGAAAAAGCGTTTATTGCTCCATCAAGACCATTTTATTTGTGATATGTCAAATTGTTAGTGATGCCGTTAGAGTGCATTTTTTGATATAATGACAGAAAAATGCCAATTTCTCAAAAAAATCAAATGTAACGACCTAATTTTTTTTTCATAGAAATGTAGCGTAGTGATTCCAAAAAAGACTAGTGGAAACCGTATCTCGATATCTTATTTCTTGCCTAAGATATCGAAGAATGAAAATTCAATTATCATATAATTCTGAAAAGACGCCATAACACCGGTATTCATTTATTCGTCTTTCTCCAGGAATCAATGATAAAATTTAATTATTTTATGATTTCTAAATAATATTATTCCGTTGAAAAAATTTAAAAAAAGAGCATAATAATCAATTTAATAATATGCAAGTGCAAGGTAGTCAGAATATGAAGGGTAGGCTAGGGAGGAAAAACAAATGCCTAAAATAAGCTTGTCAAAAAATATTAAAATTATACTTATAGTGGCAGTGCCACGAGTTTTTATGGCACACACAAGGACTGAAAACTATTGAAATGCGTTTACAAATGATGAAGCTGTTGATATTATTGCGTTATATTTTGAATATCCTCAAAATGCGGAATTGACACAAAGAGTATACCGAGCTCGACAATCAAATCGGCGCCATGCGAGGGGCCAATGTCTCATTTTGAAGACATACAAAATATATCTCAATGATATTAACACCTTCGTCGTTTGTGAAAGGTATTTCAATCGTTTTCAATCCTAACTTGTGTGTGCCACAAAAATTCATTACCTACACTGTCACTATAAATATAATATTAATAGTTGATTTTAGGCATATGTATTCTGATTTCTGACTACCTCTTACACTTTCATACTTATTCATTGATTATTATGTTCCTACACGGTTCTTTTTAAATATGTTGATCTGAGAATACTATCATTTAAAAATCATGAAATAATGAAATTTCATCATTGATTCTCGAAAAAAGACAAACTAATGAAAATAAAAACCAGTGCAATGACGTCTTCTGAGAATTATATAATAATTAAATTTTTATTCTTCAATATTTAGGCTAGGAATGAGCTATCGAGATACGGCTTACACTAGCCTATTTTCGTATTATTACACTACATTTTTATGACAAAAAAGTCAGATTATTGCATTTAATTTTCTAGAGAAATTGGCTTATTAAAATCTCTTATTATATCAAAAAACGCGCTCTAGCGGCTTCTCTAAAAACTTGGCATATCACAAATAGAATGGGTTTGATGGAGCAATAAATGTTTTTTCCAAGGAGACCAACTTGGTTGAAATCTGTTCAGGATTTGCAGCTGTTCATTCAAAAAAACATTGAATCATCCTCCGCCACTTCATTTCAATAGACACGTTGGAAAGTGATGAACAAAAATTACTCGAATGAAGCTTATCTTAAAAACACATATATTTTTGTAATACATTTACTAGAAGAATTTCAGACAAAAAAAATCACTTTGAAAATTTTAGATGGTGTTTACGCCCCTGACGGCCATCTTGGAAACCTGAAAATATTTTCTCTTGGCCACTTTAGTTATAATATTTTTTACCGCAAGCCTCTACGACCAATAGTTTAAGAGATAGGTACAGCACTTTGCATTCTTATATGGCCACCCGGTACATAGGCAGCGCAGTCATGCATGTTCTGGAATACAACTTACATAGTAGATAATTGCACGATTTACAATTTTTGTCTGAGCTATTTTCATCATAAAACTAACCGTTTCGCTAAAAAAATTCAAACAAACCATTTTTGCAAACATTGCTCTTGAATCAATTTTTTTGTACACATGGGATCGATGGGGACTTTTCACAATTTTTTCCGCTTCTTGGTAATTTATGCAAGGGTGAATGTCTATTATGACCGGGCTATACATTTTCTTACCCCCTACCATGTGAATACATAGGACATTATCATACTGTTCGGAATTGAATCCCTAAGATAACTCTTAAAGAAGAACAAGCTTAAAAGCGTTTTATTACATATTAATTATAGCGAACAGTATTCAAAGCTTTGGCTTTTTGTGACAAGTAAGTATGCAAAAATCATACTGTTTCTGCAGAAAACATATACTTGATAAAAATTTCAGTTGATATTTGTAAATATAATTGATTAAAACCCATAATCTGTTTTCAATTTCCTGAAACTATATTTGGCTTCACCACACTGATATTTATTTTAAATAGGTAATCATTGCAGCATAAATCGTGATGAAATGGGGCGAAGCTAACGTATTCGTGGCAATTCCCTTGGCTTATCCTTGCTTCACACCAAACTATTTATCTGTGATACACCCAATTTTTCAAATTTTCAACATCAACATGCAAAATATCAAAAATAATGATCGTGCGATTTAGATGGAGAAGCCACGTAATTATTTTCAATAAATTCAGTGGTATCAGACAGAATCTAACAACAATTATTTCATTGTTAGATGTGGAATTTAAGAAATTTTTCAATCTTTTCCATAGGAGGGTAACAGATAGCATATAAAAATGTTATCCTTTTATATTTTACTTGAAAAGCCGAGCAAAATTTTTTGGATACTTATATGTTCATTAAGAGGTATTCAGCAATATACTGAAAAGTTAGTATGGTATATTATATGGGAATTTATAAATTAAATTAACAACTTTAGAGTATACCAGTTACTTTGCAATGGGATATTGCCATAAACTGACAGAAACAAATTGTTTGGTTGCAGTGTCAGTTCTCAGTTATGCAAAAATACATCTAAATGCAGAGCACACAGAACACTATCAATGTAGCTCTTTAAATTGGGATAAATATTTGTACAAAAATGAAGAAATGCTATTGGTTATGAGTGAAAACAACATATTTAGGTACCTACCAATATGAGAAATTCAACATAATTTCTTTTGAATTTGATGAATGCTAAATTCCAATTCAAATATATCATTATGGTATAATATCCTTCTTTTAGTATACTTACCTCAATTTTTGCACTATTTTGAAAAATTGTCTGTGCTTTATGAGTAAGCTGAGCAAAACATGAACTCAAAGAACACAATTTTTGACGAATATTAAAAACTACATCAGGCTCTTCAGACTCCCACTCTCCTACAAAAAGAATATTTATAAAAAGTTGCCATACAAATAATAAATACTAAATATATGAAGGAATCAATGAATTGCGGCAAATTTAATTGATTTTTTGATTCTTACCTACTGTGAGATCCAGTTCGACAAAAGACTTGTCGAATTCTTTTTCTAAAATATCCAGCCATCTGAAGCCGATGCTGGCCATTTCTTTTTCGTTTGAAAGCCGATTTATAATTAATTAATTAGGAATACACCAGCACAACGTTAGTACGTCCACCATTTCGGATGACGTTTATCACTCATTTGTCAATAGTCAATACTGTCAGTAGTGTCAGATGAACAATTGTCACAGCTGCTCGCTTGTCAAAGTGACAAGTGACATAACCACAGAAAATAATGAAATATTACTTTTTTAATTTGTTATGGTCCTAATTAGGTACGTTCATTGTGTTCTTGCATTGTTCAAGAAACAAGTACTAAATATTTTAACTTAAAAGCTTTATTAGCACAACAGATAGTTTAGAACATAGTCGCAGCTCTGTTCATGATGACTTCATAAAAATTTCGTGGAATTACCCAAAGGGTAAAAACGCGACTTCGCTGTCCATCGGTCTGTCTGTCACCAGGCTGCATCTCAAGAACCGCGATAGCTAGATATACTGAAAACAGAATAAAAGAAATATTCAAGGGGGAGTCCCATAAAACAAACACGAGTTTTTTTCCCTTTTTTTGCTCGAAATTAATGATGACAACAGGTAGGCACTTGAAATATTAACAAATTACTCAGTTGTATTTTAACTTTAATAATAAATAATAAAATTAGAATTAAATTAATATTTAAGGGGGGCATAGTCAATGGTACGGAACCCTTCGTGTTCGTGCCGTGCTCGTACGCGAGTCCGACTCGCCCTTGGACGGTTTATTTATTCGTTACTCTGCGTGCCTACAAATAAATTTTGGATAATTTCACAAAAATTTTTTTTATGAATGAATGACGTTTTGTGAAGAACTAGAAAATGATAAATTTAAAACTATCAAGTACTGTGAGATCTGGATTTTCGCGAACTGCAAGGTCATTAAAACAAATTTTCATTAATCATTAATATTTGAAAAATACTACAATTTATATGTTTTTTTACAATTAATAAGTCAACTACAATTTTTCATTTTGTAATTAGGTATCTTATTATCTTCATTTTTCGACAGAAACATTCTCCCATAAAATTCTTAGCTTTTCTATAATTTGCAAACAAATTAGTTTTTGAACCTGTTTAATGTTCCGGTCAAAAGAAATTCTTGCATATTAATTGTATTAATTTGTGAACCTCTTTTACGCGCTTCTATCTGCCTTTGGGGTATTCCAGATTTAATCAAATTTTTAAGTTTGAATGTTATGTGTTCGATATTGGGGCTGTATGAATGTAAATAAGTAACTATTGTATGAAATGGTGAAGGCGCTGAGTAGTATTTCTACGAAAATAATGGTTTCAGAAATTATTAACCAATTTCGGATTATTTAAAACGGCTACCGATTTTTGAACTAGTGTATGAAAATGTCAAATTACAGTTATTCTCATAATCAGTTAGCTTGTGATGCTCCAGAATGAGCGAAAGATGAGAATCAACGGAAATAATATTTTGAATGGCCAATCACAAAGGAAGTTGTCTGCTATTCCACAGAAAAGTAGATATGAATATAAGATATCTTCATATAAGGTCACCATAATTTAGGTTTCATGCAAATTTTATATTGAAATATACAATTCGTAGATGCAAAATATAAACCAAAAACTTGTGCAAGTCTCGAAGTTGGATTTTCAGAATCGGTAGAACATTCCAGAATCCATTTAAGGCGGAAACACATTATTGAAACGTGATACAACCCGACAAAACGCGACGCGTGTTGAATAAAATCAAATCCTCCAATCAAATTGCTATGACCAGAATCACACTATGAACACCCGACGCCATGCGATATAGGCACACGCTACCTGATCTAGCCAGCGTTGCCAGATTGGGCGATAAATCGCAAATTGGGCGATAATATCACGCCTTTTTGCGCCTCTTTTTTGAAAATGGCGCCAAGCGCCTTATTGGGCGTCTACTAAAAAGAAGTGAGCGCTTTCAGGCGACGTTCAGACGCCCTTCGTCATTCCCATTTTAGGTAAGGTAAATTTCGTTTCTTAACGTTGGTAGGAGTGGTAAGTTGGTCAACTTGATTGTCAGTTGTCACGTCAACCATACTTGATCTGCATGAGTGCATGCGCTTGATCTTAACTTGATCTATTAACTGTAATTCATTTTGCGCTAATTGTAAAATGTATGAAAGTGCAATGGACTTTGATGTTGAGGATAATGAAACCATTAATGTCTTTAAGTCTTTGGAAGGCTTTGTTTGAATTTCTAAACTTATATTAAAAAAATTATATTTTTATTTTATATTTCTTCAATGTTTTGTATGAAAATATAATAAAAACTAGATTTATAAAGTGGCTTTTTATTGTACATTAGGTTATTGGATCATTTTTTGATTCTAGCTTTTCAGACCCAGATTTGGAAAATTTTTAATAAGCTGTTTTGATTGATTATATTATTCAATTTCAAGCCAATCACTACAACACAATTCAAATTTGCCACCAAAAGTTTGGATTGGGCGATTTGGGCGACATTTTGTGACGGTTCTGGCGACTTGCGCTATGTATAGTCTGGCAACGCTGGATCTAGCCGACGTGTTGGGCGCTGTATGTTTGTAGGTAACAACCGATGGTCAAATAAAGCGTACGTTCATACGTTGATACCCTATAATTTACTGAATTTTGGCAGAAATTTGACAAAAATGGACGAAGAACATTGCTTGTGTGTTGTGTGGCATCGCGTGTTGGTAAGTGCACATTGTACATCAGGTGTCGACACGTAATGTCGCGTCGCGTTTCAATAATGAGAGCTTTCCAACTACGACACAGAGCGACACTGTGTGACACTGTGTTCATCGCTTCTTGTTCCAACTACGACACAGTGTCACACGGCCGAACACAAAAAAAGTTGAGTTGGAGCGTGTACTGTTTCAGTGCTACCAACATTTATAGTCGATTTATTGCATTAACGTTGGGAATAGTTTTAATTATTAATTTATTAGATGATTATCATTGTTTTATATCGTATTAATATTTCACTAACAGTTTTCATTATTTAACGTTATACAAAAATGGCTAATGATGGTGTAGCTACCGAAACAGAAATCACTTGTCCATTGCCTTTTGAAATAACTATGGCTGCGCTCTCTGGTGTTTTACATAAAAATCAAAAAGGCTTTCCAACAAGCACCCGTACACTGTGTTCTGAGTGTGACACAGAGTGGCACCGGTGCTGCCTTGTTGGAAAGCTCCCAATGTGTTTCCATCTTAGTCTCTCATAGCGTAGGATTTTCCATTTAGGGTGGGAATCCTTTGAGAGAAGAAGAAGAACTATAGTGACTGTCTCCGCGAACACAGAAATAAAATCAACGGATGGACCGTAAGATACATTTACTCTCTGCTTTGTGCTTTCCTTTCAGTGTTGCCAACCGTACGAGGTTCCTCGTACAAATACGAGATTTTAGGTCTTCCGTACGAGGTACGAGGACACTATCATCCTCGTACAATTATGTACGAGATTTTGTTATAGGGAAATTTATGAAATGATTTTCATTGCAGGAAACATTATTCAGCTTAAATCGTAGGTAACCAAACCTTAAAAAAATATTCTATGATTAGGTGTGATCAGTTTGTAACTGTCGCATTAGTCCTCTGTGTCACAAACAGGCCACAGGCAATTATCTTATAATCTGTGTTCGGTTCTTTTATGTGTGAACACTGTGAACTTGTGAAGTGTTGTTGCAGAAGTTATTTAAAGGCTCTTGCACCGTTTTATTATAAAACGTCGTTTAATTAAACTTGGTTTATGCGGGGATTAAGACGGCTTAAACACCGTTTAAATTTTGGTGCAAGCGAAAATGTCAAATTGAATAAGTACTAGCTACTTACTTAAAAATGTTCTCAAGAATTTATGTTTTATTTCAAATAATCAATTAAATATTTTTTTCCGTCGACCTCTAAATAAAAGCTTACTTTAACGTACACGAAATTGATCATTAATGACCCATTTTAATGTGCCATTTCTCCTATTTTAATGTATGATTGTCATGGGCAACCAAACACAGAAGTATTCAGCACGGAATAGTTGAATTATTCTGTGTCTGTACTGTTATTCCACAGAGAAAAGGAATTCATAATTCAAATCGAAAAATTTAACTCTATACAAAATAAAGTAGAAACTGCGGAAAAAAATTTATGCAATAATCGTTCGAAAGTAAATAACACTTCAGCTTCCACCAGTTCCACATATTCCTTATCGGATATTGTAGGTAATGTTAACTATTCAGAATGTCACATGTCTAATATTCCATCTATGAATTTCTCAAATTGTTCCATCGGGAGCATAAATATAAATATATCTAAATGAACATAGAAATTTATATTGTGTCAAGTGTATCTGTCATGCAAAATAAAAATTTATTTCAATCAAGAATTTATTCTCAATTCATGATGAGGTCGACGGAAAAATCTTGTAATAAACTAGTTTATTAATGTAGCGATTAGTGGTCTCGAACTATTAACGCGCTCGCTCCGCTCACGCGTTAAAATATCTCAACCATTAATCGCTGTCATTAATAAACTAGTTTATTAAATAACTATTTTAATTCAAAGTGATGTTTCATTTAGCAGGAAACTTGCAAAAGTTAGTTCAATTATTCAAAAGATTCAATAGTTTAATGTGACTCATTTTTGGATTCAATACATTTTTAGATGCTTAATGAATGTACGAGGTTCGAAACCCGAAGTACGAGATTTTCAGCTTCCATGTACGAGGAAATTAATTCTATGGTTGGCAACCCTGTTTCCTTTCTTGTTTCTTCATAAAAGATAAGAGTGACAGTTGCGTTTCTTTACTCTGTATGTACGAAATCTTTGTACTTTATATTAGTTTGAGAAAATTAGTAACTTAGCAGTGAGGGCAGTTATATTATTTTCTCTTCTGCCAGTCTACCGGATAGTAGCAAAGAAAGATATTTGTGAGATTCGGTGTTGAGATATTCACAGTTCATTTTTGAGGTAATATTTATTAATATTGTAAATAAAACTTCACAGTTTTCGATTTTCACTATACACTGTTTTCGATTTTCACTATATTTTGTTCCTTCTTCAGATGTTTATTACATACTAGTACTCAGAATGTAATATACATCTGAAGAAGCCACTGTGTTAGGCGAAACAAAATGTTAACAAAACATAGTGAAAATCGAAAACTGTGAAGTGAAGAAGAACAATTTACTTTTTATCACTGTTCTTTCATTCGCTTGAAAATGTAGTAGTACTACAAAACAGTTGCAAACAATTTAATAAAAATAGTGATGAAGAACAAAGTAAATTGTTTCTGATTTCTGTTCAATTTATTTATTATTAAATATCTGGTAGTAGAATGATCTAATTTTTCCAGTCAAAATGGAACCAATGACTCTGGGGAGCGCACCTTCTAGTCCCTCCACACCAGGTGCAAACCCAAATTTCTTACCAGGCTTTTTAATGGGCGATTCACAGCCAACCACCACAGCTTTGAGTACATCTCCTGGAAGAAATCGTAACAGTTCAGCAACATTTAATAAATTGACTATAAATACTCCTGAACAAAAAAACCTACGCCAGAAATTGTTCAATCCTCAATTGCCAGAATCTCCTTTCCAGTCACCCTTTGTCCCATTATCAGAAAAAGGGGGCCCTCCTAAACAAGGACTGTTTGATAGTATTGATAATAAAAGACATACAGGTCCTGGTAGTCCAATTTTGAGTAGTACTATAGCTCCTTATTGTGAAAGTACAGCCTTCAATGAAAGTATATCTAGAATAAATGATGATTCATTGAATGGAAGCATAAATATGAACATGCTGAGTGAGGCTTCTAGAATAAACTCAAGTTTGAACCGTTTAGAACGGATAGATTCAAATTGGATTACTGTTTTTGGGTTTCCCCCAAGTGCTATGAGTTTAGTGTTAGCTCAGTTATCAAATTGTGGAACAATTGTTGAAAAAATACTTCCATCTCAAGGAAATTGGGTGCATTTGAAATTTAGTAATTCTAATGAAGTTTCTAGAGCCTTGACTTTGAATGGGAAATGCATAAACAATAGTATTATGATAGGAGTGCATTTATTCCATAATAAAGAAAACAAAGAAAATAATGCGTCCAATGTCATGGTTTATACTTCACCTGTTAGGGCTAGGTCATTACGACAATCATTTACTTCACCGCAGAATGTAAATAATAGTGTTCTTATATCACAAAATGTTCCGCAAAAATCTACAGGAATAGTAAATAAGGCTATTGAATATGTTTTTGGTTGGTGAAACTTTATTTTTATTATATTTGTGTATTTGTAATTTTTACCTATTTTATGTCGACTCTTGAAGTACAGGTTATGCAATTTTTTCCAATTGAATTAAATTTGAAAATATAATATGTTGTGTTTATTTTCATAGAAATAACCTTGATTAGCGTCGCTGTTAATTGCATATATTAGTATTTTAATAACTGAGATTGAATTCTCGCACATCACTTGGTGAAACATCAAAAAAATAAAGTATAAACTTTAAAATAAAAAACACTTGGCTTATGTTTCACAATATAACAAATATTTAGATACTGTATTTAAATAAATTATTAAAAGTATTAAAATAAATTTCTTAGACGTTCAGATTGCTAGGAATTTGAATTCTCTTACTTTCAACATTTATAGATAACCAACATTCACAGATACTTTAATTCACAGCGACAGTAACCAACACATTAAAATAAAACTCAGTGCTTTTCATTCGTTCATACATAGGTTGTTCACTATTCCATTATCGGAAACAAATTTTCAAACTGAAGTTAATACAATTAAATTATTAGCCACTAATAACGGTTACAATGAAAGTCTTATCGACAAGCTCATTGGGAAAAAACGAATAAAGTATCTGTTGCATTCAATATACCCCACGCAAACTATTAATGAAGAACAAAAATACTTCCCAATAAATTATGTGCCGAATTTGAGTAGCAAAATTTGTAACAGACTATCGAAACATAACGTTAAAACAATTTGTACAAATAAAAGAAACTTGCAAGTCAATCTTGGTCAATAATAAAGAAAAATCTAACATCGGAGAAAACAGTGGTGTTTATAAAATATTTTGCGACGAATGTCCTACTTTCTATGTTGGGCAGACAGGAAGGAATATAAATATTCGTGTTGAAGAACATAAAAAGTCAATTTTACAAAACAAAAATACCACTGGCTTCTCTGGGCATTGTATAAAATTCAATCACTTCCTGGATTTCAACAAAACCAAATTGTTACATTCAGGTAACAAAGGAAAGCGCCTTGACCTTCTTGAAATTCTCGAAATAAGTTCCGCCCACGGTGCACACGAATTGCGGTCGATTTTGCGAGAGTGACTGAATTGCGGTCAAAATTTTTGTGCCTACCTGAGGGGTCCTAATCTCCAACCGAACTGCGGTCAGAAACTTATTTAGGGGCAAGAGGGTAAATTGAAAGTAAAAGTTCTAATTTTTATAAAGATATATATAATATACAAAACATAGAAATTATACAATACTACAGACTACATACACATGCATATACATCATAAAACTACTTCACTAAACTTATAACTAACACATTTTACAAAATTATACCTACTAATATCTTTTTTATTGTTCTGACCAACTTTGTTGTTAATGTTTATCTAATACATTTTTTCGCACAAATCTCGCTTTATTATCAATAACAGAATTTATTTTAATATAAGTATCTGTTTGAATGCTTTTTAACGTTTCTATAAAAAGATTGATATTGGGGTGCGGAGAGCTGCAGGTTCTGCTAAACTTTCGAATCTTCATCGATGTAAGTTTCCACTAAATAATCGACAAATTTGTCAATTATATCGTCTCCAGTAGGTTTATCTGACATAAAATCTTCTACAAAACAATCTCCCACTTCCTCTGGTGAAAGGAAAGTTAATCCAAAGATGTGTTTTAGCCATTGTCCTATTTCGGAATCTATGTTCTTACATTCTGAACTTAAACCAAGATTTTGTATTTTGCGCCACCTAATAATAATTCAAAACAATAATTATTTCATAAGTATACATCATAATATGTAATAAAACTTACCAAGACTGAGCAAGATGAAAACGACAACCGGTTACTTTGGCTTCTGCAAATTTTTTTGAAAATATAGAGTTCAAAGTATACACTTTTGCACTACACGTTTTGTTGGTACAACACCACACCACTTCACCAGATTTTTTTAAATCTCGATACTTCCGAAACTTTTGATTTTCGAAAATTAGCAAGGGATTTCCACGCTCACTCAACATATGTTGTAATTCCATACTGTCTCTATAAATTTAAGAGACAAACTAAAATGTTTTGGTGATTACCTTAAATTTATACGTCACCCCTTCCCTTTGAGACAGATTATCATTTTACTTTTCTTTGAATTTTTGTCAACAACATCGTTAGGCCTAATACATGATATGTATAGAGATTTAAGGTAAAAAGATTAACCATCCAAGCAATTCAGTCGTCGAAAACAACCACCTAAGTACCCTTCTACCTGATTCAAATTTTGACCGCAATTCGTGTGTCTCCAAACAACCACCTAAGTACCCTTCTACCTGCTTCAAATTTTGATCGCAATTCGTGTGTCCCCTCCGCCCATAATAGTCAATTACCCCTTGTCAACGAACAAATTGATTTTCAGGTATCACCTTTGCTTTTGTCTGTTTTATAAAATACGATGTAATACTCTCCTGTAGTCAGTCTTGATAATGAGTTCATAACTCGAAACATGTCGACTTTTCCTTACTGCCAAATACAGTATCTAAATATTTGTTATATTGTGAAACATAAGCCAAGTGTTTTTTATTTTAAAGTTTATACTTTATTTAGTATTTTAATACTGAATAACTATATTTTGAGAAATGATCTACACAGTAACTATCCTTATTCGAGATATTGATTCCTTTTGCTTCTTCTATTACGCAGGCAAAAGTTTGGATTTAAAAAATATTCAAGCTTAGAATTATGTACACAATAGTATTCTCGGTTTGTTTCCAATTTTTATAGTGGGAAGCCATATTCATAACAAAAGATTTTTGTTTACTTATCCTTCAGAAAATGGACAAGGAAAATTTTTTTAATGCAATCTTAGGTTTACAGACAGGAAATTAACACAAGTCTATGGAAAAATAGTTTTGATATGTTAGAAAAATATTCTGCAAAAAAAAAGACTTTACGATACACTCTAAAATGCAGCATAGTTAAATTAGAAGCTTTCTAATTCATAATGAATTTATTAAAATTTTGCTAGACTGAATATTATCAAGTGAATTTACTAAATTTACGATAATAAACCAGCCAGAATGCATAATTTCAGTTAGTGTGTAATAATGATTTACCACAATATTTTTTTTTCAACATAAATATATTTCAATAACACTATATATAATTTTGTAGAAAGATTATTCTTGATGGATCCACTTCTTCTCTACATAATGGACAGTTACGCTGATAATTCAAACTTTCATGAATGCAATCCCAGCAAAATATGTGGCCACAAGTTGTAACAGATGGAGATTTTCTCTGTGAATTACATAATACACATAATTTAGAAGAATATCGACTTTTTATACTCAAGGATTGTTGATCTTTCTCCGGAGTTATTTCCAACCTAGTGTTCCACAATGTGCTGGAGATATTAAATATATAGTAAAGTAGAGATATATAACCAAGAAGTTTAAAACTTTTAAGGAACATCTCATCTTGCAACCAATCTCTTAAAAGTACCTATAAAGTAAAATGAAATGAAATAGAATGTATGGAATATACTATATTTTTTAATAAGCTTACATATTTAATACCAGTTAATCTATGGGCAAAAGAATAATATTTCCCATTTATATAAAAAAGTGCTCTATGTATTCCTCTAAAAGTGTTTTTATGAGAATGCCATATGCTAATGATTTTAAGTAAATGTTGTCTCGCCTCTTCTCTTAGGTCCTCTGATGAATTAACTTGTTCCTCCATGAAGAACATGAACCTGTTGAACATTGTTTCTCCACCAATATAGAGAATGAGCCAGAGAAGTTGGTTCTAGAATAAAGTTCCATGAAATATTTCCGTGAAAAATAATTTGCAACTTACAAATCGACTAGGAATCATATTTTCATTTGTTAATCTTATCACATGTGAATATTCTTCACCTAATGTCTGAACATTATTAGCACTTGTATTATAATAATACCACAATGAAGATACATACGGAATGAGTTTGCCATAGGCCCTATTAGAATTTCTACCGAAATATTTCGAAAAAGTTTGAATCTTCTCTTCAATTTCTCTTATAGCTATATCATCTCGCTGCATTGAACGAAGTATGCCTACAACTTCTGCTTGTTTTGGCATTTTGATAATTTGTTGTTACTTATCCATTAATTCAATATAACTGTTCATAAATGTTTTTTAATAAAAGAAATGACAATTGATAATTATGAATACCACAGTTAGTTTAACGACTATTATAACTACAAAAGATTTTTATAGTATATTCTCAATATTTTGAACACAATTCCATCATAACCTATTCAATTTTAAATTGTATAAAACATCACTGTCCAGTCGCAGTCACAGAATAAGCTATCTCTCTCTTTCTCTAGTTCTCTTCAATGACCTGGCTACTTGGCCATGTGGTCAGGCTCAAGTACTTCGATAACAGAGCCAAAAGGTATAGCTGGAAACCTAACTTCCACCCTTTGGGTATTATCAAAAATTTATGGTATCTTCTTGTTATCTACAACCATTATCCATATATACTTGTATATTCTTCTTTTGCCTCAGTAGTTGATGTAACTTTTTTATTTGTGTACCAAATTATATTATATGTTACTTCGGCTATTTCTCCGAGACAGGAACAAACTACATAGGAATAAACATGGGACATGGTTAGTGTTTATACAAAATGGTTGATTGCATAGCTAAGCGGATTCTACAAAGCATATGAGAAAGATATAAATGAGACTGCAGTTCTACTTTCATAATTATTTCAAGTGAGAGGCATTCAGAAAATTAGCAATAGCAGTAATGGTAGATTCTTTCAAAGCAGAATTAGATAGGAAATCATAAATTGACAAAGGATAATTTTTCCAATTTTCTTTTAAAATAGAATATAGAATATGACAATTGGAGAGGTTATTTCCACAACCAAAAAAAATATGGTTAAGATCCCCGATTTCTCCGCATACACAATGGTTCGTTGGAAGAACTTTAATCTTAAAAAGATGTTCCGGAGAGCAACAGTGACCTGATCTCAATCTGTTAATAATAGAAATTGTGTTACGGGACACTTGTGAGTATTCACTGAACCAAGGTTTAGTTTTTATTTTCATTCTAGATCGTAAATAAGCATAAGTCCTCCCTTTTTAGAATAAGCTATCAATATCAACCCAGCCAAAGAAGAAAATACGTTAAGTTTTAAATAGCAAAGTAGTTTACGAATATTGACCAGTTCAGGTCACCTGACTTCGACAGGTCCATCGTTTTTGGTGGTGGGCACTGGGCAATCAAACTTTTTTTTGCATTTCTGTTTTTTTCAAATCTCCAGCAGCTTCCATCCAGTCAAATGAGCTGAAATTTTTGGATTGTTTTCGTTGCAGAACTAAAGTATCATTTGGATAAATTTCTACAACTACTGCCATTTTAACGTAGGTTTTTTAATTTTCTTATCCTTCAAATTGATATCTCCAGCGGTACTTATCGCACCAAATGAGCTGAAGTTTCATATCTGAATTTAATAATAAGGTTAAATTTTTCGAACCGCCGCCATTTTTACGCAGATATTTCTTGTTTTTCGTGGTTTTCAAAAAATGGCCGAAGTCCACAGCTTTTGCAGATTGAGTTAGAGGGTTGAGGTTTGGTACGTACATTGAGTTTATGTCGACTTAAGATCCTTTGAGGGTTTCAACACTTTTTCCCAACCGCGCTGCATTTTCTACATTTTCATTCAGTATATATTCAAGCTTGATTTTTATAAACATAATTCGTCAATTGTACTAAATTGAAGTGACTGCCATGGCATTCCCTGTAGACGTGAGTACGCCCGCTTCATTCCGTTTCGATTCGCTGGTGAACAATGCGCATCACTACGACATTGAGATCCAACATCAGTAATGGAGTAACATCTTTGCCCATCCGTCGTCTGCAACGAGCACAATCACTCCGACATCGAGAGCCAACATCCGTCTACACTCTCGTCGTCTGCAACGAGCACAGTTCGAACCTATGATGATCCACTTCCTTCCCACCATGCCGATCCTCTGTTGGGCGCTGCTCCTTACTAGCGATCCAAGTTATTGCATGTCTAATGGACTAGCATCTCTCCCCAGCGAGGTCCGATTCACTCTAGTCGTCTTCAGTCTAGCTTGCCGTCGAATTCACCGCTAGCCAGGCGATGCTGCTCCCTCGGTGGTCTGGTACCGATGACAGATTAGGTATCAGAAAAAAAGGAAACACACTTGTTTCATTCCTTCCTGAAGTATGTGTCAGGGAGGCGGACAGCTTGTATGTACAAGTGCATTAATGATAGGCGAGACGGGATATTTATGGAACAGAGGAAGTGTGGATAAGATTCAGAGGATTAATACTGGCCCAGCATTCGCCTTGTATGTATGCAAGCAGTGACTTACATAACCATGAGGAAACCTCTGAAATAAACTCGGGGCAGATCAGTGAGCCCCAGGGTTTGAACCCGAGACCTCCCAAATAGTAGTCAGCGTACCTAAGTACTAAACTAACTAGCTTGGTGTTTATCGTATATAGTATGGCTTGATAATTATATGCTCCTTTGGATGCTGCCATCTGACGGTTTATGCTGTGCGAGTTGTGGCTGTGGGGAGGATCGTCAGACCACTGATGCACGCTTGGATTGTTCGCCACATATTTGCCACTTCGACATTTGGTTTACTCATTGAAAACTCCATGGTTTTGTTGAATAAAAATACATTCCTCGAATTTTTGTTTTCGCCAGTTCTGTTCCTGGTCAATAGTCCTAGCGTTGTTCCACTGAATGCTGGGATGATTTGTCCATGCGTGATCGGCAATGCATTTTCGATGTTTCGAAATTCGCTCCGTGTCAGTAGTTGATGTTCTCCGATCCTCACAGTAGGTAGTCTCTTTGTTTTGCCGATTCCTGTATTTCCATATTCACAGGGTACAATAAGGTACACGCAATTCTTGATATCCTGGTTTCCCATAAAGTTTGATTCTATTATTTTGATAATCTGTGATTGTGCTTTCTATCAGTTTCTCGTTGTAGATACTTTGCATCAGGCCCCCCTGATATTTGATATTTCCTCTTCCATAAGATAAGGATCGCTGGAAATGTTGTCGCTCTCCTGATTATTCCTTTCACATTGCTCATTGAATTATTAGAGGTGGAGTTGAGGTACTCGCCTGTGTATGTGGGTGTTCTGTAGACTGATGTTCTGATGGAATTCTTGTTGTGTGTAACTAGAACATCTAGAAACGTTAAGGTGGAATCCTTTTCATCTTCATTATAAATTTGATGTCGGTACGGAAGCCGTTTATATGTTGGAAGAATTTGTCTGTTTGACTTTATTGGTGAAAATGAAAATGTAATCTGTTTATTGATCGTCTTGGGATTACAATTTATCTTTTAAGTGAAAATAAATGTTATCATTACAATATCCCAACAGGTAAAACATTTCTTCATGGATGTTCTTCCAACGTCTCATATTCCAGTAATATTGATTTGGTGAATCAGGGATAAGTGTTGGCGAATGTTAAGCTACACGTAATTTATATCAAAGCTGATGAGCTGATTGATGGGCCCTAGTATGATTCCTTGATCCATATAATGGCGGGAGTTCTTGACGAATGATACTGTTTTTCCTTGTAAGGGTTGGATGATCTGCAATGAAAAGATCGTGAGATGACTCGTTTGCGTATCGGGAGAACAAGTTTTAGCCATGGGCCTCGAATTTGCAATTTCATCAGAGGAGACTCGTATATTGAAGATCCTAAGTTCAATTAAGACAGCCCGCCTAGGTGAAGAACAAATTGACGAATTTTGATGGAAAGTGCGCACTCTTTTGGAGAAAGAGAAGAAGCCCAACAACGCCAAATCAGAAGAACCAGCTTTAAAGACCCTTAACAAGAACCAATCAATAAAAATAATACCAGCTGATAAGAGAAACGCTACACACATCATGGACATTCGCATGTACGACAACAAAATCGTAGATTTACTCCAGAAGGAAAACTATAGACCAATTACGAAGGATCCAACTCGTAGCATTGTGAGAAAGATCTAACATAGAGTTATTAAAAATGCGCCATTACTTTCGAGGGAAAATAACCAGAGCGATATATATCTTTTAAAGGCGTTAATATTTTAAACTGATAAATACAATAATTTCGGTACAGATATGTGAATAATATGCATTATGTTCGTGCAAAAATAACTACCTATGTGTAATATATATGTTTCTATCGTAAAATCACAAATTCATACATATCCTCATTAAAATTGGTGTTGTTTGTGACGCAGTTCAATTTGCATTGACAATTATTCGAAATTGCCGAGTTCTGGAATCAGTTTTTCTGAAAATCGTATTTTATTCTTGCAAAGTACCTAGTATAAGTTTGTTTTTATGTAGGTGTTGTGAGAGGTGGGTGAGATTTTTCAGCAAAACCACCTTTCACCTTTTTATCACAAATGAGAGTGTAAGACACGAACAATATCTTTCTAGTTTCATAAATTATTTATACACATACGCCCTTCTCGCAAAAAAGTCAGTAAATTTTTAGGATGGGTACTTATGGTTCATATGTTCAGTTTGCACAAAATTACTCAAGTTGGAGGATAATTTTTCAACAGAGGAAAAGAGATGAAGGGTTGAGCAGTGCACTTCAATTCAGCATAATATTCAAAACAATGATACAGTTAGTCCTTTCACCAGATCGTCATTTATTTGCAATAAAGTACTCCAGAAAAGCATTAGTTTAATTTCAATTTTCTTTTTCTTTTGGTCTTTAATATTTGAAAGTAAGTAATAACGTACATATCTTTAATGTAAGAAATTGTTTGCATTCGGGTATGCAGTGGCGGATTTACCTTAAGGCCTAGTAGGCCCGGGCCTAGGGCGGCCATGCGTGTCGAAAAATACAACATTTTAAGTCAAAAACGCACGCATCGTTCGTGCGTATGCGTGAGATCTGTCACACCATCCGCGCCCCGCGCGCCGCCTCCCACACCCAACATGCCAAGCCCGGCCCGCACCACAACACGAGTCGTGCACAGGCTGTGTAGGACCTGGACTCAGTTTTGTTCCAGGGTGTACAATTGTACAGAAAGCTGTACATTTGAATATTAAACTGTACCAAGGCAATACAATCAAAAACGAATCCAGGTCCTGGACTCGTCAGTCCTCGCTGTGTAACACAGCGTGCATATTACAGAGCAGAGCCTCACGTAAAGTGTTATATGATGGATGGAAAGAAAAGATTAAGCGGGGCAGAGTATCGCAAGAGGGCTAAAGAAAAAAAATAAGCAAAAATATGTGATTAAAAAAAGTCGAAAATTAGAAGATTTCTCTGGAAAACCTTCTACAGACGCTGAAGATCATGAGACAAGTATATATAGTGGTGCTACGCCAACTGATAGTGCTTCAGTATCTTCAGCGCAAGTACTTTGGTAGTTTTGGCAAGTGGGTCAAAGAAAAAAGCTCAAAAAGTCCCATCAGTACCAAGAATGCAACCCAATCCGGACCAGAGGCTGTGCAGAATTAGTGACGATCCAGTCAAATGGTCAATCGGTGATTTCACACGTGATTACATTTGTAAGAACGGAGCTAATCAGAACATAAAAAACGATTTTCTCAAGAGTTAACGGATTTACAAAGATAAAGCACGTCACTTGTCCAAACACTTATTCGAACGTCAGCTTCTAAATGACTAATTTATTGTATGTTTTTTGTGGGCCCTGTCTTCTTTTTAAAGGCGAGGGGAGTCAGGTCGACGAAAAAAAAGGTTTCAATGACTGGAAAAGTTCTAGTTATCGAGTATTATTTGTATGAAAATAAATCTGAAGCTATAGGCGAATCAAAATAAGCGCTACGCCGCCTGGTGACAATCAGAATAACTAAAAATCTTGACATAGTTCTTACGTTCTCCTTTGTTTTGTGTTTGTTTTTGTGTGATTTTTTACAAATATTCGTTTGAATCGTTATTGTTTAGTTCCTCAGTGTTCTTCCTGGGAAAAGAAATGTTCAAATGTGAATTTCCATGCTTTTCCTCCAGCTGGTGATAAATATCGTGTTTGTGTAGAAGGGAAAAGGGAATACTCCTAAAGTCTCTACTTTGTGTGATCTGATAACTACAGATAGTGCTCTAAACAGTTTCACTGGTCTCAATAATATAAAACTATTAGATACAATAGTAAAAGCAGTACAATCTGTTTACAGTGATCAATGGTCACATAGATTAACAATCAAACAGCGTATTGTTTTAGTATTGACAAAATTGAAATGTGACCTTACATATGTGACATTATCTCTTTTATTTGGCATTTCACAAGAATTATGCCAAAAATATATTTGTGAAATGCTATCCATTATGAGTAGAGTTCTTAGGCGTGTCATAAGATTCCCAGAATATTCTGAAATACAGAAAAACATGCCAATATGTTTTGAAAGTTTTCAGAATACTCGAATCATCTTAGACTGTACAAAAATTTTTATACAGAAACCAAAGTGCCTTTGCTGCAGGATCAGGTTTTAGTCTTAGTATAAATCTAATAACACAGTGAAATTCATGACAGGTGTTTCTCCTGGAGGCTTAATTACTTATATTAGTGAACCATATGGGGGAAGAGCATCTGATAAAACGATTTTCCAACAAAGTGACTTAATTTTAAAGTTAGAAAGCTCTCAGGATGCTATTATGGTGGACAAAGGTTTCTTGATAGATGATATTTGTCAACAGTTTAAAATAAAGTTGATCAGGCCACCATTTTTGAAAGACAAAAAACAGTTGACTACAGAAAAAGCAATGTTGAATGCCAAAATAGCAGCTGCTAGAGTACATATTGAACGAGCCAATCAGAGAATTAAGATATTCATCTCATGATCTAACCTAAGATTTCTCTCAATTTGGCTACAAAACAAATGATGATAATCACCTATCGCCTCAATAGCAATGAGAATACATACACAGTAACACACTTGTTCACTAAAGAAGCCACATATTTATGGTAAAATTATATTTCAAAAACACAAATAAACACACAACAAATACAACATAAATATTCCAATGTCAATATTTATAGTTCTACGACTGGCCACATTGGCGCTGCATTCTTATTTTCAGATGCCTATTAAGATTTTTATTTTAATATGAATCACATGTTAGATTGTTGCTGATAAATTTTTAAGTACCTATATAATATGAGAAGAAAAATATATCTGCGAACAGGATTCTAACTCGCGACCTGCGGCGTAGCGTGTCGATGCTCTTTATAAAAACTAAGCTATTGCAGATCGACAGCTCGTTTCGAAATTTGTCTTCTCATTCTATTATCTTGGGATCAATTCGCGAAAGCTCAGTTGGTAAAGAGAAGCGATACGGTAAGTCGCAGGTAGCGAGTTCGAATCCCGTTCGTGGACAAATTTTTCTTCTCATATTATTTAAAAATTTATCAGCAAATAATTCTGAACTTAATTAAAACATAGTGTTTTGAAACCTACTTACATATTTACAGTGACGGTACATAATTTTATTGTATCTTGTTTATTCACGGCAAGCACTTATAAAATAGGGGCGGCTTATACTACACTGCCTAGGGCCACGGTTTGTAGAATAATACGGTTACCTCACTTTGCCGGCAACATCGCGGGTAATACGTCACAGGCTACGTCACCAGTATGCTAGAGGCTGACCGTTACGCGTTATATTACGAGTTTCCGTAGTTTTCTTTTGTTGTACCGACTGTTGATTATTGTGGTTTAAATTGAAGTTTTCGGAGTTTTTGTGTTGTTTTTATTTATAATTTTTATTAGTGTATCTATAGACTATTTTGAATTCAATTCAACTAAGTACTATATTTCTTTCATCGCGGAGAGTCAGGTAATAATGAAAAAATTTTTACTCTATAATTTAAAATGCTTTTTTTGATATTCTATTGTAGAAATGACTGGAACAATTTGTAGTGTGGCTACTTGTAAAAGTAACAGTGAAAGGGCGAAAAAGGAAGGGGAATTAATAAGATTTTTTACTTTCCCCCCAAAAAAAGTTTTTAACACAATGGGTTCGTCTTTGTCGAAGAAATGGCCCCTTTGATCCAAAAAATAAACGTGTCTGCAGTGAACATTTTGCGCTGGATCAATATGAAGACATGATTGAAGCTCAGATAACAAATAAATTGCCAACAAGACTCAAAGAAACAGGTAAGTTGTCAATGAAATCTAGCCCGAAAAAAATGAGTGTTTTATTGTATATATTTTAGCTATTCCATCACTTAATCTTCCATTGGCCCCTGAACAGAATATTAGTGAAAGAAGTGAGAGAATGAAAATGAAAGAGGAAAAACGAACCTTCATTCTTATGCAGTGCCATCATGGGTACAAAGCCTTTCGTTTGGTGGCTTAACTGAGCCCTCATCTTCTTGGCAAAATGATGTTGAACGTTTGGATGAGTGGTTCGTTAAAGTAAATAAAGATCAATTCAAAATTAAAACAAAAATTGTAAAACGTACAACTAATTTTATATGTAAAAAAGAACCACTTATTGCCAAAAAATTAATTTATTCATTTGTTCGACAGAGAGTATTTATCAGGATAAAATACCTTAATTCAAAGAAATCTGAAGAACTTTCATTAAATAAAAGAAAACGTGACACCGATGAAGCTAGAAGATTTTATAAAAAAATGAGAAAAACTGTAACATAATCTATTATTCTGTTATCATTGATCTATATAAATAATATACATATACAATTCAATTATAACTTAGGTGTGTTAATTAATTTTAAACCATATTTTTTTGTTGTGTTTGTATTTTGATATGAATATATTTTGTCGTAATACTTCGTCTTTTTCAAGACCCAAAATAACTATAATATAGGTACAAATAAACATTCATCGTGTAATTCATATAATACCGCCTTCGTTTAAGTTTTAATATTTTAATGGAAAATATACTTTTAGTTATCATTCATTGTCCTTTGTCTCGATTTTAATAAACTTGCCCTGTAATTATTAAAAACATTATTTTCATTACACTTGAGATGCTGGGAATTTGCCAACAGCATACTTGTGACGTCACGACTGGCCGTGTCATGATTGGTTAAAAGTTACGAGGTAACCGTATTATTCTACAAACCGTGGCCTAGGGCGGCCAAGACTTTAAATCCGCCACTGGGTATAGGTACAACTAGATCTTTCGATGTTCTAGTGGATGTGGATTTTCTAAATGAGCCAACAATAATGTAAAGAAAGATTTAATGATTTTTCAGCAAATTGCAATTATTTCATCATCATTTTAACTTTTGTAACAAATCAATTCGACATAATAAGTACAAATACAAACAGCCATAAGGTAGTATATCCATGAAATAAATAATATGTATATACAAAGCATTTTTTTTCTAAAAATCTAATAACACTAGTAACCTAAAAACCTATGATTTGAATAGGTAATCTTGAGAGACTATTACTTCAAGTTAGGGGAAAATTTACATTTACAGAACTATATATTTGCAGAGGTAAGTCTGTCGATTATGTATACTTACTGTGCATGTGGTGTATGGGCATATGGAAGGTGTGTTGGGTGTGCTGTTATACAAGAAATGATTTGTCTCCATTTTATGGGAATAATATACATAATTGATTTAATTAGAAAGAAATTGAAGAGTTACACGGAAAATAATAATACATATTTTTGGAACTATACAAATTCAGAAATTCATCTTTGCAGTCAAATGAAATTGTTCATTCATGAAATTCTTTTTACAATATTTTGAAATATTCCATTTTCAATATACTGCGAATGAAAGAAGTATTCATTATCTAAATGAAAGCGTTCTTTTGTGAAATTACGTTTTACCTAATTTGAAATATTTCAATTTCAATACAGTTTGGAAAGTATGGAAAATTCTTATGGCATGCTCCACTCTCTATAATGTAGTCAAAATGTTAAATTCTATATTTTTCGAAATATTAAAAATTATTTGCTTTTATGTTCGACTGTACCTGATATATATATACATATATATATATATATATATATATATATATATATATATATATATATATATATATATATATATATATATATATATATATATATATATATATATATTATATATATATATATATATATATATATATATATATATATATATATATATATATATATATATATATATATATATATATATATATATATATATATATATATTTATATATATATATATATATATATATATATATATATATATATTATATATATATATATATATATATATATATATATATATATATATCTATATAATATATAGAGAGAGAGAAAATGCTTAATCAGGGAATTCAACAGGTGGAAACAGTACAAACTTTTCGCCGAACATCAAAACGATATGGTTACAAAACAACGTGGTTTTGTCACTTTTCATGTGCGAGTTCTTTCTCGCATTTTTCTTTCAATGAAAAGTTTGTTAACAATTCTCTCTCACAATTTCTTTTGTGTTTTATTATTTTACACCATCTCATGTTCTTATTTTATTTTGTGACACGTTTGGTTGTAACCATATCGTTTTGATGTTCGGCGAAAAGTTTGTACTTTTTCCACCTGTTGAATTCAACCTCACTTTATCAGTTCCTGATGAAGAGCCAATAAAGACTCGAAAGCTTGAACAGAAACAAGGGTTTTCTTTTAGTCAGCCCTAAGACTGCATACCTGGTTAAGCATTTTCTCTCCTTAACTTAGACAGTTGTCTAACCTCAACAATTATATATATATATATATATATATATATATATATATATATATATATATATACATATATATGTATATATATATATATTATATATATATATATATATATATACATATATATATATATATATATATATATATATATATATATATATATATATATATATATATATATATATATATATATATATATATATATACATATATATATATATATATATATATATATATATATATATATATATATATATATATATATATATATATACATATGAAATGGTAAAATCCATATGTGAGTTGATATTTTATGAGTTAGGAATGAAAAAACACAACTCTCACAACTCCAAAGGTTTTTAAATGTTTATTTTGTTAATAGCTACCGTTTTCGCGAAATTTCTTTCGCATCCTCAGGCACAGAAGGCTGTATAAAATAAACATTTAAAAACCTTTGGAGTTGTGAGAGTTGTGTTTTTTCATTCCTAACTTATTATATATATATATATATATATATATATATATATATATATATATATATATATATATATATATATACAGGGTCATTCATTAATATGTGTAAATATTTTAACGCAAGAATTTTGAGCTCAAAATATGAAGGTCTAACCCAAATTGCGTATACAAAATATTTCTCGTTCCTGATTTACAGGGTGTTTTATTTAGATTATTAAAAATTAATTTTGTTCATTACTTTAATGCTAATTGATATTTCTTTATGATATTTGGCAGTAAGTTTGGGACACATCAAAAAATAGTAAAGAAGACTTTCTCGCTATCACCAGTGGCGTGCGGCAGGGGCACGGGAAGAGTTCTCGTTTCCTTAATTCTACGCCACTGGCAGAATTGTCATTTAAGTATAATTTTTCGATTCTCCAATATTTTCTCTGTAAATAAGGCATTTTTTTTTTGTAACGCTAGAGTCACTATTTTTCGAGATATTTAACGTTGAACATATGGCTGCACATTTCTTTCGATTTTTATGTTCGAGTCATGTCGGAGTTTTTTGTCATACGATTGCCTGTATTACGTAAAATAAACATTATTAGGTATTTTTCTTCAATTTATAATATTATTAACAAACAATTAATAACAGAACAACTACAAAAATAACCCTAAACGATAAATACTTGCCAGGAACAATGGCAGCAAATTGTATATTCCGCTAATTTTATTACGAATCAGCCAAACATATTTTTTAGTTCGAAGATCGTTTAGCGAAAGAATGGATAAACTTATTGAGGTAAATGGCGATCACATCGAACATTTGTTGTCTTCCAAAAATTGTAAGGAAGATCTTGATAACTAAGTATTTATTTTGAACTTTTTTTATGTAGCGCTGGTTATTTTTATAGTTGTTCTGTTTTAAATTGTTTGTCAATATTATTACAAATTGAAAGAAATACCTAATAGTGTTTATTCTACGTAATACATGCAATCGTATGACAATAAACACCGACATGACTCGTACATGAAAATCGAAAGAATTGTGCAGCCATATGTTCAACGTTAAATATCTCGAAAAATAGTGGCTCTAGCGTTACGAAAAAAGAGTGCCTTATTTACTGAGAAAATATTGGAGAATCGAAAAATTGTACTAAAATGACAATTCTGCCAGTGGCGTAGAATTTAGGAAGCGAGAACTTTTCCCGTGCCCCTGCCGCACGCCACTGGTGATAGCGAGAAAGTCTTCTTTACTATTATTTGATGTGTTCCAAACTACTCTAACTTACTGCCAAATATCATAAAGAAATATCAAGCAGCATTAAAGAAATGAACAAAATTCATTTTTAATAATCTAAATAAAACACCCTGTAAATCAGTAAGGAGAAATATTTTGTATAAGCAAATTGGGTTAGATATTCATATTTTGAGCTCAAAATTCTCCCGTTAAAATATTTAAATATTTACACATATTAATGAATCACCCTGTATATATATATATATATATATATATATATATATATATATATATATATATATATATTTTATATAATACAATATTTACTTTTTCTGCATGTAATTTCATAAAAGGTTGTTTCATTTATAGAACATTTGTAAACTTCGTCAAAAAATTACATCGTTTCACTTCTTTACAGAAACTTCTTTTATGTGATGAAAATATTTTCGAGGGTTTAATACCCCATCGATAAAAAGATCGAAAATGAAACACATTCTTTGAGTTGAATACCTCTGCAGATCTATTAAAAAGCAAAATATATGCTATACCACCACTAGTATACACCATTTGATTAATGGTGTAATATTAAAGTATTTTACTACTATAACACATTATTTGAGTAACTTCAAAAATGTACTCAAATATTGAAGCTTTGAAAAATTTTTAACATTTAAATATCGGGTCTTGAATAACGATTTTCATTTTCGAAAATAATGTCCTCTTATGACTGATCGAAATGATTGTTCAATATAACACTTCTTCAATTTGAATTACAATTAATTGTGAACCGAGAGTATTTTCCAAATAAATTCATACTTAAAAGAAAATTCTGTAATTTTTCAAACATTTTTGTTGTATCTAGTGCTGATAACATGAGTTACTGATAGTTATCAGAAGTATAGGATTCAAGTTATGAATATACCTATATTGATTTATGAAACTGCTCTGCTCTGAACTTGAGTTCCATAATGGAGAGCTAGAAACAAGATATAAAACGTGGTATTCGTTTTATAACCATTAACAAGAAATAAACTAGAATTACACATAATTTACCAATCCTTAAATGAATAGGTCGCATATATTTACAAAATATACCCATCTCAGCATACACTTTTCTGAGAAATTCAGTGCCATTATAGTAGGTACAAACAAGATAAATTCTGTGTAATTCTTGACAAAAATTGGTTTTATTTTTTTCTCGTTGAAATAGACATGAAGTAACGGCCTCCAAAATTCAAAATAAATAGGAAATTTTTAGAGTGCGGAACAGCAGAAAGCAGTTATACTTTTTGTGTTTACAGAGAAATGAAAATAATAAAAGTGAAATTTTTGCTTTCCTCATTACTTCACAAGTAATATTTGAGGGCTGCTTAGAATTCTTTTCTGCTGTTTTTAAGCACTTTCAGTGTATATCTACTCACATCTGCAGGTGTATTCGAATTTGAACCCAATAAACACTATTTTTATAAATTCAAATATTCTGGACTATTCTTTATCTCAAGTATCACTAGTTGTATTGGAAACGAATATAAGTACAACATGGAACGAACATCTTCAAATCGAATTATTGTTGGTGACCTTGGTCTTGATTTGCACACAACCATTGTCACAAGGTCTGATAATCATGCAGTAGCGCCCCTGGTGGTTGGTAAATGGGTTGGCCAATAGAAGAGCCTAACCCGGCAGCGTAGGCGCTCATCTGGGCGGCGGTGCCGACTACTCCAGTTGGTGTGAACGCACCTAATTTGTGTTGATTATCAGCCTCACTGTCAGAGCCACTAGAATCGAGCTGAGGTTTATCAGAGTTTGGTTGGCTACTGAAAAAAAAAAAAAATTAAACACTGAATTCATAAAGATGGAGAATATTTTTTTTGCACACTGCAAGATAAATGATGTCAACGAAAAGTCAATTAAATGGTTTAGATGTGTATTGTTAGCCCTGCCTTGCTCAATTTTGGACCACTCCAATAAAAAGTAGCTACTATATATATATCCTATATATATACATATATATATATATATATATATATATATATATATATATATATATATATATATATATAGATAGTTATATATATATATATATATATATATACTCAAGTAACAATTTGAAGACAGTTTCTATTTATTTAGGTTTTAAAAATGCTTTAATATGTACAATAAATCGACATAGGATTTAAAGTAACTTTGAGATAAACTAAAAGTTCTTAAAGACCACTTTTTCTTCAACAAAGAATTTAATGCACTCTTTAAATCAAAATAAAAAAGCTATTTGCTCTTAATGTCCTATTGATCCTATACTGGTTTTATGTTACTCTTAACATTGGCTATTTTAAAACTAATTTGCTATTATTAAGAATTAACAGCAAGTTGGTTTTAAAACAATCCGTTCTGGGAAAAATAGTTTTAATGCAGTTTTATGGAAAACCCTTGTTGTATTCTTTAAAACCCATTAGGAACACTATTTTATCCTAAGACAATACATTCAATATAATATCACATTAATTCCAAACACATAATTTTTACTTTTTAATGAGTACATTAAGAGTATTATTAAGTTTAAAGGTTTTAATTTAGTCAATTTGGTTAAAAGAAATACCTTTTGGTCTTTGGACGACTTCATTAAAACTAATTAAATATCCCCTCCACATTCAGATGAAAGTGGAGGGGATATAACTGAGAGAAGCTCTTTTCAACCAGTGCACGAAAACCATAGTGTAATTGAAACCAGCGTTCTTATAAAGAGTGTCCTTTCACTTCATCTTTCAATCCGTTCGATTATGAAAACAATGCCTGGGAATTACAGGAAGAAATCTAAGAAAACGACGATCAAATTCAAAATGAATTTCAAAACGACAATGAACTCATAAAAAATCTGCTTTTCTGCGATGAGCTTAGAGAATTGACAATCCTTTCAAACATGAGCCAAGGCACTGTTAAAAAATAATACAACTCATTAATAAACGATTTCCAAAGACTATTCTTGAGCAAGATCCGCGAATTTTTGGTTTTTTAGGTTAGGATTCCATTTTAGCGCAAGACCACTTCAAATCAATAAAGTCACAATTTGAACATATTAAAGCATATTGGTTTTGAAAGGAAACGTAAACAGACTCCTGTGGGAGTGATTGGATTTATAGTCGCAAATAAAACGCTGTTTTAAATCTTGTGAGATTTGAAATATTTAATAAATGAACAATTAGTTTTAATCAAGATCACGCCATGTTTAACTGCAATAAAGACTCCGCCATTTTGGACTTTTTCAATAGTAAACGAAAATAATATTATTATTGAAATAATTGCGTCTTGTATCTTCTTAAAAAACTGAAGAACGGTATGTCGAAATATGCCATTTGATTGAAAAATGCATTTAGATACTTAGATGCAAAATAAAATTTGATGATATTTTTTCAGTATTTTTCAAATATGGAAAAAATACATTAAATGAGTGGCGCTCGAGTTATGTTGAAGTATTTTATTACTTTTTATCAGAAAAGTGCCATTCGTTGGTGAATTTTTCACCATAATAGGTTGCCTTCGAATATTATTTTATGATATGCTTAGTATACGTATGCGGTTTAAAATATTACCACTCTGCCGGCCATCATACAAACTCAAAAGTTGTCGAGTGTTAGTAAAGAAAATAAAACACTTTTAGGATTCATTAATTATTTTTAAGTTAATTTAGTCCGCGTTGAATACATTTTGAGAGCAAAATGTCAGATAATAAGTTTTAATTTATGTATTTGAAGTTGCATTGAAGAACCCTTTAAGAATATAGAATTAAAACTTAATGGTTTTAATACAGTTTTGAAATTTAGTCTTGAAGGCCTTTTTAGGATGGGCCCTTTTTGGCTAGAAGCTGCTTTGTGATGGTCTCAGGGATGTCTTGAAGATCACTTGATTTTATTCGAAATTTTATTGTATAGTTTTAAAGCGATCTTGAAGATCGGAATAAGAGCATTGATGTTGCTTGGGTATATATATATATATATATATATATTTATATATTTTTATATATATATATATATATATATATATATATATATATATATAAAAATATATATATATATATATATATAGTAGCTACTTTTTATTGGAGTGATCCAAAATTGAGCAAGGCAGGGCTAACAAGACACATCTTGCGGATATTTTCAATGTTCAACTCCATCAATTGAAAAAATTCTTGAGAATTAAATTTGGTACCTATTTTTTGTGGAGATGCTGGTCATTTTGTGAATTATGTTGTATTAATTTTTTTTCTAGTTTTATTTCTAGTTCATAGAGTTAGTTGAATTTTCATTTTAATATAGTTTTGTTTGGTATATGTATTGTCAAACTGTGAATGCTGTATTGGGTTTTTTACCTTTTATATATATATATATATATATATATATATATATATATATATATATATATATATATATATATATATATATATATATATGTATCAGCGGAGGATCCACGTAGGTCCTAAACCCACCTCCTAAACCCCTCCAGGAAGGTTCGCACCCGATTGGACATAAATCTGAAATGCTGGTATTCTGTCGCCGAAAATTTACATATTCTATTATTACGATTTTGTGGATCCCATCCAACTCTCAGCCTTCCACCCCTCGTCGAGATCCTAGATCCGCCACTGAAAGTACATATACATATACATATATATATATATATATATATATATATATATATATATATATATATATATATATATAATATATATATATATGTATATGTACTTTCAGTGGCGGATCTAGG
>JARQZK010002303.1:12500-20000 GCA_030704885.1 Cynegetis impunctata | reverse complement strand
AAAATATTAACACCTTCCTTATTGAATACGTTTTCTGAAGGCGATCTAGAGAATCTATTTAAAATTTTAAAAAAATATTTGACTATATAACTTATTGTATATTTTAATTTCAAAAACAACCTGTTAATCTTACTCGAATACAAACTTGTTTATAGTTACCACATTCTTGAATGTAAGAACGTTAAAGGTAATCTGGTAAGTTAATACTACGCGACAACATCGTTTTGTTTGGGTTTCACGATATTCTATACCCATCATTACAATTGAAACAAGCGTATTATTTTGGTATGAGAGAGTGATAAAACAAAGCGAAATAGCTTGAAATTGACGTTGCTCTATTCAGTTCCAGTTCCCGTGGAAAAGTGCAAGATATTCAATACCATAAAAAAGACACTAGAAATGGAAAGTAGTCTGTCTTGGAAGGCGTGAACATACAGGCAAAACTAAATAATTCAAACTTTTTTTTTGCAAACATGTTGGTCGGATCATGATGAAAATTCTAATTTAATTTTTACAGGAAAATTGAGTCTTTCTTCAGGAAAATCGTAAGTGAAATATATTCAAAATAGTTGAATCGTGCTAGTAAATTTGGCGTTCTAGTGTTCATTCAGATTTAATCCATAATAGTAAGTTGAAGTAACCTTTCTAACACGGTTAGTCCTTTTTTTGTACTCTTGAGAATCGATAGGCATCTGAAAATAAGAATGCAGCACCAATGTGACCAGTCGTAGAACTATAAATATTGACATTGGAATATTTATGTTGTATTTGTTGTGTGTTTATTTGTGTTTTTGAAATATAATTTTACCATAAATATAAAGACTTTTCAGGCTTTTTTAGTGAACAAGTGTGTTACTGTGTATGTATTCTCATTGCTATTGAGGCGGTAGGTGATTATCATCATTTGTTTTGTAGCCAAATTGAGAGAAATCTTAGGTTAGATCATGAGATGAATATCTTATTTCTCTGATTGACTCGTTCAATATGTACTCTAGCAGCTGCTATTTTGGCATTCAACAATGCTTCTTCTGTAGTCAACTGTTTTTTGTATTTCAAAAATGGTGGCCTGATCAACTTTATTTCAAACTGTTGACAAATATCATCTATCAAGAAACCTTTGTCCACCATAATAGCATCCTGTGAGCTTTCTAACTTTAAAATTAAGTCACTTTGTTGGAAAATCGTTTTATCAGATGCTCGTCCCACATATGGTTCACTAATATAAGTAATTAAGCCTCCAGGAGAAACACCTGTCATGAATTTCACTGTGTTATTAGATTTATACTGAGAGTAAAACCTGATCCTGCAGCAAAGGCACTTTGGTTTCTGTATAAAAATTTTTGTACAGTCTACGATGATTCGAGTATTTTGAAAACTTTCAAAACATTTTGGCATGTTTTTCTGTATTTCAGAATATTCTGGGAATCTTATGACACAACTAAGAACTCTACTCATAATGGGTAGCATTTCATAAATAAATTTTTGGCATAATTCTTGTGAAATGCCAAATAAAAGAGATAATGTCACATATGTAAGGTCACATTTCAATTTTGTCAATACTAAAACAATACGCTGTTTGATTGTTAATCTATGTGACCGTTGATCACTGTAAACAGATTATACTGCTTTTACTATTGTATCTAATAGTTTCATATTATTGAGACCAGTGAAACTGTTTAGAGCACTATCTGTAGTTATCAGATCACACAAAGTAGAGACTTTAGGAGTATTCCTTTTTCCCTTCTACACAAACACGATATTTATCACCAGCTGGAGGAAAAGCATGGAAATTCACATTTGAACATTTCTTTTCCCAGGAAGAACACTGAGGAACTGAACAATAACGATTCGAACGACTCATAGCTTTCAAAATGATTGCAAATAATAAATATTTGTGAAAAATCACACAAAAACAAACACGAAACAAAGGAGAACGTAAGAAATATGTCAAGATTTTTAGTTAATCTGATTGTCACCAGGCGGCGTAGCGCTTATTTTGATTCGCCTATTGTCTCAAATTGTAGCAGTTACAATGAACTTTTATTTTTTTTGGGCCGCCATTTAGGAATATTTCTACTGAAGAACTGCAGTTTTTGTTCGTTTGCTTGATTTTTTGATATATAACATTTACTATATTATAACATTTTTTAATGGTGGGGAAAGAATAATTTCTGCGAATAAGAAATTGTCACGTTGTAGAAGAAAATAGTCTCATAATTATTCTCTGACAATACATGTTTTTGAAGATATATTTTCAAAAAATGAAAATTGATACTAATGTTATTTTAGTCGAATTATTGATCGTATCTGATAATATCAACATTATTTGTATTGTAGTATTTAGTTCAAGAGTGTTTTCATGGGAATAATAGAACCAAGATGCCGAATTTTTACCGACATACCTACATTAAAGTTTGAAAACTTTTGGAATTATTGTCCATTGATTATCTCAACTAATCAAACTTTTCATTATTTGTGTACGGATCTGGTACAAACGTGAGACATAATATTGTATTTCTCTATTTTGATCAGTGATTTGTATTATGATACAGGTTTTACGTATCATATCAAATATCCTACCAGCCACCCGATTCGACTAGAAGGAGAAAGAGAAGTGAATTATATAATAGCTTTGGTTGGTTAATAGCCAGTCAGTCAAGCAGTGTATGATGTTACACGTTACAAACTGAAATACGGTGGATTTTTGTTCGACTCGGATCAGATTACAAATACAATAATGAGTCATGATCTAATAATATCTTCGGCGAACCTAAAGTTCGTTTATAATCTCTGGGATGTGAAATGTAATATATCAGCACTCAGCATTTTGCGGTACGATAAAATGTAACCCAGTTCCAGGTTTTCATATCATGAATTTGATATCTCACGTCCGAGAAAAATGCGGAAAATGTTAGGTGTGATTTATCTCGTACAAAAAAACGCTGACTCAAGGTTAATAGTTGAAAACAAATATTATTTATTCACATTTTCATTCCATGAAATAAACCATATTAAATAGTTGATCTTTAACATATTTTGGTCCTCTAACAGAAAAACTGCCAATGTCATACCTAAATGTAATATAAAAATTGCAACAACATGAAATAAAAGAAGAATTAACATGAATACTCTGCTTGAATGGTTTGAACGTAATGAGTTATTATATTTTTTTAATTTTCGTTGTATGACAGATCTCCTAAAAGTACGGTGCACTTCTGATAGTCTGGTTTTTTTATAGAATCTCTGTTTTCCTGGTTATATAATTGAATATTTTAATTTTTACGTAGCTATAGAGTCACGCTTTATTTCATATTATTGAAGTAATGGTAAACTGTTATTTTGGTTGCCAAATAAATATTATTTATTATTATTTTAATAGTATCTCATCTGGTTGTTACATGAAAGAAAATTCAATTATCTAGAATCTCTGGATGATGGCCCAGGTTGAGATTCGGATAAAAGTGGAAGATTTTTCGTTGGAATAGCATTGGACTTCAAAAACCCTACGTTTTCGGTTACTGAAAATTGCACATCATCAGTTGGTATAATATTCTATATTGAAAACCCCACAAACTTACAACAGGGAAAAAAATTATTCTCAGTAAAAACTTTACATAAATCGGCAAGAGACAACGGAATGTTGGGTTAAATTGACATGAATAGATAACATTGACGTATTAATACGTCAATGATAAATAAACTCTTCTTCTTTTTCATGAAGTTGTGCCAGATGAACTACCATATCTTGGTATTCATTATCCATGGTTGAATTTCTGCTGAACAACGCATGCGAAGATAATCTAGGATTCGACTCCAATCCAAGATTGACAAATCTTTGGATTTTACCATGAACTAAACAACTGGCCTTAAATCGATATGTGACAACAACGTCTTGAGTATATGGGTGCATCAGAACAACAGTGGTTCAAGTCCAAAATTTTGATTTTCTGTTTTATTCTCGATTCAGTACCCCCAATACGGTTTCTTTTCAGAGCAACAAAGATCCAAGTCCACTCCTCAATAATTGCCTCTAAAATGCCACTAGATTGGTATTGCTGTGAATTAAAAATGAAAATGTTCAGAGCAAAGGTGATTCAAGTCCTATTTTTCCTGTCAGGACACGTATTGCTTCAATTAGTGGATGTGACTAAAAATTCAGTTAATTAACTGAAGATTCAAGTCATCAAATTCAAACGTGGACAAGCATTTTCTTCATTATTTAGAGAGATTGTCTCAAATGTTATGGACTTCTAGAGATTTTCTTAATGAAGAAGAGCGTTGTAAAGAAATTCACATCTTTAGCAGCGGTAAATCGTGAGCCTCTGTACATGCAACGACGAGCCATAACTTTAGTAAAGAAGAACGAAAAATAATAGCTTCTACCTTTTATACCACCTATTTCTCATCAATTTCATAAAAATCTTCCTGTTAAAATTAATACAGGAACTATCTTCCAAGATGGTCAGGATTAGAGTAGGTAATCAGTTGTTGAGTGATGAAGAGTTCAACAACGAATACCAATTCGACAAATAGATTAGCTATTTTTTTCAATATTCATGTTAAAAATGTTTTTGATATAAATTTTATTTTACTTACTTGTTTCAGTCTTAAAACATCTGTGCAATCCTAATACACACAAATTTGAATTTGTGACTCTACAATTCAAATTTATTTTCTGTAAAATTGTAAAAGAATGTTTTCAGAGCAAGTAAAATAAATAACATAAAATCTTTTATCTAAATTCAGTTTTATTCTTGTGACTTGGATCAAACAATGCACGTTAATATGAATTCGTTCAGTGCAACACTGATCTAAGTCCATTTTATTTTCTCAATTGATTGATTAGTTAGATGTTTTTGTATTTATCATCCATGAAGTATAAGAGAAATAAAATTTAATATATCACCAAAAAGAATCTAATGAATCCAATTTGAATTAAATAACAAGAAATTACCTATAAACACAAACGCAAATATCTTAATTAATCAAAACTTTGTAAAATGGACTTGGACCACTGTTGTTCTGATACACCCATATATATCTCAAGACGTTGTTGTATGTGACCGAAACACTAAGGTAATAAATCAACATGAGTACGACCCTTCCTTCTTTCATTCATCACGAAACAACGAGCTATATTTCTTTCGCTAAATTCCCTTCTAATCACTCGGTGATCGAGGGACGCATTCCAAGAACTACCCGAAATTTGAGAAGACCGCAAAGCAAATGAACAGAATACCGTATCAGGGGGGCGTAGCGCAGGAACTCGTTGAGAGAATTCAGTAAACACATGTGCACCACTTGTCGCACCGTCTGCCTGTCTCGTTCCGCAGAGCTGAAACGGATTCTTGAAGTGTTTGTATAAGACCGGGTCGTTAAATGGTCATAGTCGCCAACATATTTTAAAAGTTCCTAGCGAGAAGTTATGACAATTTTGTATCGAACGTTCTTATACCATTCATGTATACTTTGTAGAAAAAAGTCGAAGCAAATCAATGCTGTTCTTGGCCTATGCGATATTATAAAAACAGAATAAATATGTAGTCACATTTATCTTTGACAATTTGAGGAATATTGTTGTAAACTTCAGCTAAATTGAAAAATATTAGTTTATAATCTCAATAACTAAATTCAGGTCCCTTAGACTGAAATAAATAGCATGTGATTGATTCGTGTAGTATTTTATACATCTTACACACTATCCTGTGGAATTTTATAGTACAATCTGAACAGAATAAACACCAAATAGTAAAATAATAACCGAAAAATGATAAATTCTCATCTAAAATAATAGGTCAAGAAATTTTCAGTAAAGTTTCATAATTAATTTAATTCAAAAATTTAGTAGCTGAAAAATATATTTTGAAAGCGAAAAAAATCCCGTGAGCAGCAGAGTTCTGTCACAAAGGTCGTATTTTCCCTTTATTTCAGTTCTTTTTACGTACAAATTATTAACCCCCTAAGTCAGCGATACTCGAACTGCGGCCCGCTAGGCTTTTGAAAGTGGCCCACCCATTTTAACTCCAAATTCTATTAACCTATTAACTATTTAAAGTACCGAGGAAATAATAGGCGCATTTTTTTTCTTTACGTCAAGAAATACTGCTGTTTTTACAGCAAAATGATAAAAATTATCCTGAACTGCAAAATAACAACACCACCTTAGCTTTTCTATGCGACATGACTGAGAAACTCACAGCCTTAATCGAATCTTTCAAGGTGAAAACAAAATAATTTCACAAATGGCAAATGCAATATTTACTTTAATAGAAAAACTAATTATTTATTATGAAGAAATTCAAAACAAAGTACTTCAAAATTTTCGAACACTTCCAAGTGTTACACAGGTCTGATATTGATATATTCGAAGAAAACTGTTTGATAATTTCGAATTATACATCAGACGAATTTAAAGGGAGATTAAAGAAAAATTAAAAATTTGTTACTGTTTGTAGAAAAATGATGGTACCTATAGAGCCGATAAGTATTTCACAATTGGCTTCAGTTTTGGGTTGAAATTATGCAGACTTGTTTGACGAGTTCATTGAAATGAAGAATGATACAAAGTTATTTTTAAAGAGTCCATTTTGGACAATTGTCCCAAACAATTTAAGACTGTGAAAAAATGTGATCCAATTCTACTTACGTTGTTTTGCATCGACATAATTAAATATGCAAAGAACGTATATAGAAACCGACTTACGGATTTTCATTTCGATGACATTAAAATGTTCCCAATATAATAAATAAACAATTAAACGTAATAGGTTTTTTCTACGACCGTGCGTTTTAACCCACTTTCCCGCACGCATTTTAGTTTTGAAAGTGTCACTTTCCCGCACTAGTGCGGGAATGGAATAGCGGGGATTTTTCCCGCACGCTTTTATTAAAGAATAAACTGAATAACAATATGTCTCTATGCACCGAACGCCACCGACGACGTTACTATGGAAACGACATGTGAATTAACATAATATGTCATTAGTATCAAATTATTTGAATATATCAAATTTGATCTCTGTGTTGAAATCTAATCGATCTCGTATAAGCGCTTGTAGAAAAAATAATATATCAAATAAAATTATATTATATATTATATTATATATATTATATCAAATAAAATTCTCTGTACTACAAATGACTTAAAACCGTTGCCGTCACCGTCATCGTTATCTTTATGCGACCTGCAATCGATGCCATCCTCATCGACGTCATCTACCTTCCAGTTGAAACCAAATAACTCCACTGGACCGGCAATTCTTACTAGTCTACAGAATGCAACAAATTATGTTTTCAATAATAATATTTATAATAAGTTTTTAGTTAAAGTTTTGTATATTATTTTGTTTGTTGGAATAAAATAATTTTTGAAAAATGAGTTGGTATACTTTCTTGTATATACGGTCGTAGAAAAAATAATGTTCCTAACTCATGCGTAAAGTGCGCACTTGACTGCTTGCCCGAACTCCGCTCCGCGTCGTTCGGGTCAACTGCAGTCGC
>JARQZK010002303.1:0-7500 GCA_030704885.1 Cynegetis impunctata | reverse complement strand
CCCGTCGCTTCCGCAAGTTCTCTCTTCTCTCTGGGACTAGGATAAGGATTGTGATTATACCATTCTCGAAGCACGCTTCTTGATTTTTCTTTGAAGCAATAACTTGTTTCTTCTCCATCCCATATTGTTCTAGGAAGAGGAAATTTTCGCCTTACTCTATATTTTCCTACTGCTCCCAATGGCCTTCCTGAAAATTGGCTGCACTTCACACCGAGTATATAATATTTTTAAAATACATACAGAAGAATATACAGGGTAGCGAGAAAGTCTGGCAACAAGGTATTGTTTTGAGACGATTGAACGTATAATCATCAAATTTCCCTCAGAGATGGATCGTTTGAGGATGAGGTGTAATTAAGTGGCCGACAAGATCTCCCGACTTGACTCCACTTTATATCAGACATAACTGATTCAAAAACTCTCGAATGTCTTGAGATACAAACCATTTCTCCATAAATGATGAAGACACAGGTGGCCAACATATTGAGCTCCTGTTATAAGGAAATTTTTAATATTATTGTGAGTATGAATTAAGAAATTATATATTGTATGTCTTGGAAAACTGTTTCTCTTATTCTTTAGTAATGTGGTACGTATTCTGTATTTTGAAAAGAGGACGAAATCAGCTTTTCTACGATATGTCAATCGACCTACCACGGTGCTATTTAAAAAAATTCAAGATGGCGGCGGTACAATGAATGCTGTCGTCACTCAAGTTTGAACAGAACCTCTGAAAAACGGATAATACAATCCTGTGCATAACTCTAAAATTTGATAATTATTCGTTCAATCGTTTCAAAGAATGTGCATTGTTGTCAGACTTTCTCGCTTCCTGTATATATATATATATATATATATATATATATACATAAATATGTATATATAAGTATATATATATATATATATATATATATATATATATATATACATATATATATAGATGTAGATATACATATACATACATATATATAATTATTTATTTGAATTGTTGTTGCCTGTGATCTATTTTTAATCTCTTGATAATTATTAGCAATAACAGGCTGGTTGAAACTTAAAAAACTCGATTTTATTAAAGAGTTGACGTTACACTACGACATTCGAAAAAATTGAAATTTCTTTGACATTTATTGATTTGAAAATTTTTTTAATAGAACAGACGACTTTGACTTGTTAAAATTTTTTTCGGATGTGGTTGTTCTTTGTTATTTATTATGTGCTATTCAGTCTAATATTAACATTTAAAATTGTTATCATTAGAAGGTAAGGGAAACTACAGAAACCTTTACCCACGTAATGTTCGAAAAAAATAATAATAGGTTACTATTTATCTAACAACAAAGAAATTAGTCGAGGGAAAATATTAAAAAAGTAGAGCAGAATTATTGGTATAGAAAACTTATATGGAAGCAGCCGTTGACACGTGTTTCGGACTCTTTGGTCCTCATCAGAACGGCGTAGCTAAGCATTGGAATGAAAATTTCGAGATGAAAATAGTATAACAAACAAAATCCTCTGTTATGGAAGACAATCATATATTTGTGGTTTATTGTTTGAACTCTCCGGCAAAGTTTGACCAAATCTCCAATACCGGAGAGTTCAAACAATGAACCACAAATATGTGATTGTCTTCCATAACAGAGGATTTTGTTTGTTATACTATTTTCATCTCGAAATTTTCATTCCAATGCTTAGCTACGCCGTTCTGATGAGGACCAAAGAGTCCGAAACACGTGTCAACGGCTGCTTCCATATAAGTTTTCTATACCAATAATTCTGCTCTACTTTTTTAATATTTTCCCTCGACTAATTTCTTTGTTGTTAGATAAATAGTAACCTATTATTATTTTTTTCGAACATTACGTGGGTAAAGGTTTCTGTAGTTTCCCTTACCTTCTAATGATAACAATTTTAAATGTTAATATTAGACTGAATAGCACATAATAAATAACAAAGAACAACCACATCCGAAAAAAATTTTAACAAGTCAAAGTCGTCTGTTCTATTAAAAAATTTTTCAAATCAATAAATGTCAAAGAAATTTCAATTTTTTCGAATGTCGTAGTGTAACGTCAACTCTTTAATAAAATCGAGTTTTTTAAGTTTCAACCAGCCTGTTATTGCTAATAATTATCAAGAGATATATATATATATATATATATATACGTATATATATATATATATATAAAAATATTTATGTACATAAAAATACGTATATATATATATATATAAATATATATATATATATATATATATATATATATATATATATATATATATATATATATATATGTTCAGAAAGATTTTCGCGGTCGGAAGTATTTGAAAAACTTGGTTCACGGAATGAACCGCGTAAAAGATTTGAAAAATCTCGACGTTTCGGCTCCTTTTGCGAAGCCATCTTCAGGAGAATTAGAAGGGAAATAATTCAGAGTCAACTGAAGTTGACTCTGAAGAGTAGGCAGATTGAGACTTCAGAGTTGACAGGAAGCAGTACGGTTAGTGGAGTAGGCAGGTTGAGACCACGCAATCGTATTGTTTCCGATTCCTTCTAATTCGATTCGTGGAGTAGGCAGATTGAGGCCACGAGTCTGAATTATTTCCCTTCTAATTCTCCTGAAGATGGCTTCGCAAAAGGAGCCGAAACGTCGAGATTTTTCAAATCTTTTACGCGGTTCATTCCGTGAACCAAGTTTTTCAAATATATATATATATATATATATATATATATATATATATATATATACATAATGAATACGAGTATAAATACAGTCATCATTTTCATTTAAAATGTAGAAATACGAGACTTTTTCAGATCAGAAAATGGAGAGCAATCGCAATAACTTCATCAAACCTTAAACTCACAGATCAGACAATTTCATCTCTACATCCTGTAACATAAGGTTCTTACAAAAGTGTGAATGTCTATTATGCTCATCAGCATTTAGCCTTGAGAGACACTAAGGTAAACTCAACAGATATTTTGCTGTTGTTACGAACTCAAGAATAGGATTTGAAGTTGATATATTTATATTTCCATGGGCCATAAAAACTAAGAAACGATGGAACTCTTATAGAGGATTTTTATGTTATTATTTCAGATGGTTTCAATATTCAGAACATTAGCTGATAATCGTTTTCGTTTATAAATCAAAAATTGTTGTAAATCTGCAAAGAATTTTGTTAGAAGTACTAAGGTCACTCGGCTTTTCAGGAAATAATACGAGTTTTAGATAACAACTACTATGCTAACATTCTTAATTTCGTTTTCAGTTTCATACAAGTAAGAGTTCAAAGAAGCTCTTATTGTTTCAATTCATCTTAATGCTACTATAAACTGAGGTGCTTTGGCTGAAAATGAAAGTATTCATTTCTAAATCAACAAAAAAGGCATCCTTGTAGAATCCATGATAAAACACAAAATGTGAGATAGTTGCTGCAAAAAATAGTGCATATGTCGCAGTCTTATTGTAAAATCAGTCATATTATAATACGCCTAGGCTTTTTCAATACGACTAGGCATATTGCAATATGACCGAAATAATCGAGGATCTCATAATTTGACTGATAATTTAGGGCGTATTATGATAGGCCTGTTGGTTATTAGGCTTATTGTTCAAAAGAATCTGTACGCGATAGTTTTCAGGATTTGACTGTTTAAAATACGTCGTATTATAATACGACTGGTGATGTGCCAGGCAAATTATGGATATCGCTTATAGGATAAAAAAACAAATGGATTTGGATTACTTATTTATACATGGTTCATTTTTATGGCATTTGCTTATGCATTTCATATGGGATTTGAAACATAAACATTTATTATTATTATGACACTTGTTGACTGCTTGGTTTGCAAGAGCACTTTGAACCCCTGACTTTCGAACTTTGAAAACAATCTCAGAGCTTCTCTCAAGGAAATAACTTCATTCTCTGGAATACTGATTACTTCACTATCTCTGCAATCAGTCATTTCATCCCTCGAAAATCATCTGTTTAAAAGTCCATGGATGGTGTCAGTTTGGTAAACACCATTGGAAACTTTTACGATGGTTCCTATAAGATATTTTTGGGATCGAGAAGTCCTCTATCTACTTTAGGAACTTCGATTGCTACTTTCAGACCTATCGCAAGAGGTTTCAATTTCTTATTACTTATGTTGAGCATTTTTTCTGCAGCTCTTTTTAGGCCCACTACACATTTTTTCTCTTTGGTTCTTGACTACTTCTTCATTTTTGCATAGATTGCACGTCCGTTCTGATTCACTTGTGAAATTAGAAGTATCTTCATAATGTTGTCCACATCCTCTACATACATCTTCAGAGATCTTGCGAGTCCATTTTCAATGCAATAATTCGCACGAAAAAACTGAACAGTAAGTCACAACCACAACAACAACGCAGTAACACACGATTAGTCTGACAAGCCGTTAGTCGTATTACAATACGACGAGTATAATCACTCACAATCCAGGGTATTCCCGCGTTTTTGAATTTTGACAATAAGCCTAAGGAGCCGCAGGCGTATTACAATACGCCTTAAATTGTCAGTCAAATTGTGAGATCTTCGATTATTTCGATGGTATTGCGATATGCCTAGTCATATTGAAAAAGCCTAGACGTATTATAATATGACTGATTTTACAATAAGACTGCGACACATACACAGAAAAGCGAGTAGATTCTTTCTTCAAAATGCGATTACATTTCGTATGTTGTAACAAGAGTAATGAAATAATACTCAGCAGTAATAGCGAGATTACGTTTGTATTCTTTATTGCCCTAGTGAAAGAGAAATTTCTCTTTATTACCCCGAGGCGAAGTTAAGGGGTTATAGTATCACGACAAAAAGTTAGTACCTGGTCCGATTTTGAAAATTCCAACGGATATCGACAAAACACATATGATTTCATAAGAAAAGTGTTTACAAAAATTTTCCCCACGAAGAATAAAAAAATTATAGCGTTTTTTAGATTTTTTTATCCATAGACATGAGCTGCTATTTATAAATCTTAAACCTAAACCAATTTTGACAATAATGAAATAAAATGATAGCATTCTTGGCGCCACCTAGAAATAAAAAAATTAGTAAAAATTATGAATTTCACTCAAATTTTTGATTATATCTCAAATACTATACATTTCCTGATGTAGTCACCATGGGAAAAATGATCTGCGATAGACTTATCAGGAATAACGACATGCACATGCGCCGAGGGGTTTTATCATTCCTAGTGCTACGCAGTAGAGTGTCCGGATTTTTCTCTTGTCCATTACTAATAATCAAGATATGTAGAAAGGTTTACTGTCAACTTGACACTTGATTTGTGAGGTACTGATACTGGTACCCCTATTTTTCAAAATACCCATGCCAGAATGAGAAATTTTTATTTTACATTATAAACAAAATAGTTGATGTGAACAGAGATTATTTGAATCAGTTTAATAATTTTTCCTCATTATTTTAACAAAATTCTCAATTCAAAGTAATTGAGTAGCATAAATTTAATTGCAAAATATTTCTTCTAGGTAATTGTTTTTGCTATAAACATTCTGCCAAATCTCTTGTTTTCTTCTTCACTACACAATAATTAGACCTATAAAGAATTCCATTAATCAGTTAGACCTCCAGCTCATAAAAAAATCCGTTTTTCGTCAAAAAACATCCAACTGCATGTTCAATAAGAAAATGCATGTGCAGAAGAAAAATACAAATAGTATATCGATTATTATATAAATTTGCGGTAGAAATTTCAAGAATATATCGGATCATCTGTAAATTACCTTCAGATCATGTACCTATACTTATCAGAAAGTTGTAATTTGTTATTAAGTTTTGTTCTTCTTATCAAAATTGCTATTGTATCCGAATTATTATATCCGAATCAAATGACGATTTCGATATAACTTTATGTGTTAAAAATATGTATTAAAGATGGATATTTAAGCAAAAATATATGTGCTTACCAGTAATTGTTTCTTTCTAAGTAAGAGTTTATTACGTTTGGTCTTTGCTTCGATTTGTTCAAAAGCCTTTCTACTCATAGACAAAGGAATGCGATTATTAAAAAAACAGTTTTCGATTGAATACCCTCAAATTTCATATTTGTAATATAATTGGCGTTAAATTGCAATTGTATAGGGGTTTGAGGAGGTACTTATGAAAAGTGATTATGCCTGTTGACTTCTTGAATGAACATTAAATTTGTCAAGCTTGGAATTCTGCAGTTTTTAGTTTTCAGGAGGCGACTCATTTTTTCAGTTTTTCTATTGTTATTTTTAGAGCATATAAATTCGAAATGAAGGTACCCGAGAACGAATGTATATCGCCCACTAACGCACTGCGCAGTTTGAGATATTTGTTCAGCAAAAAGCGAGAAATGATAAAAGGTGTTCATTTAGAATTCATAAACCTTGAAGCATTCGATCGGGTACCACTTCAATAAATCTGGAAATCAAGGTCGTAGTTGTACACGAACGTCACTAGCAAGGTAAGGAGCTCAGAAGGAATAAGCGACGGACTTTAGGTAGGTGTAGGTGAACACCATGTATCGGTGTAGTTTTCGATCTTGTGATGTAAGACCTCTAAACAACTATAGGGAAGGAGCTCTCTTAGGATCTACTCGATGGAGATAACGTCGTTCTATTAAGAGATAACATCGTTTTATGAAGAGCTATCAGACTCTATTGAACGCTGGAGAATCTAGCTGTAAACTACTGAATTAAGGATCAGCTGGGGAAAACAGAGAGTATGTAGTGTTTCTATTCGGCAGTCTACCATCAACAAAATTGCAGACATACAAGGCCACTTGCTGAACGAAGTCGACCAGTTCAATTATATGGGCTCTGTTGTCTCAAATAAAGAGACAATTCAACCTACCGTATTAATAAAGGATGGATGAAGGGACGAGATCTATAGAGCACGCTATAAGACAACAGATTCTCGGTGCGTATGAAGAGAAATAACAATAGCCCACACTGCTATTACTTATGTTACTGAATGCATGACCAGTCAAGTTTTGAGCAGTAATAGTGGTCCAAATAACCGAGAAAGATCATCTTAAACTTGAATGTTCATCATCAACAACGACCTGTATATCAAGTAGATAACAGAAACCCCAAAAAAAAGAAGAAGCACAAGTGATCACATACATTCCCAACTAGCAATTCGACATAGTTAGCGAACTATACTTTATAATTGTTTCATTAACGCTTCATAAGAACTTTTATGTTTTATAAAGTATCAATTCAGGATAAATTTGTTGCGCTCAACTGTTCTGTCAATAAAACTGTTCTGAAAACGTTTTTACAGCAAAACTATAAAATATTTGTAGAATAAGTTATATAGCTATTTTATAAACGTTTATGAAATACTTTTTATAAAACATATTAGCTCTGAATGATACTTTGCTCTGAAGGCATTTTATAAAGGTGCGTTTTTGGATTAATTTATTGCTATAAAAGCAATAATAAAACTGTTTCGTTACAAACATATTTCCTAATT